>CAUYRH010180389.1:0-70085 GCA_963574655.1 Perodicticus potto
TGTATTTAAAAAAAAAAGAAAGAAACAAGGCATTACAGTTATAATCTTTTAATAGAAATCTTGGTTTGTTTATTTGGGGAGAAAGTGATTGTATACTACTGAAAAAAAAACTGAAAAATACATTAAAAAAAAAAAATGAACCAAGTAGAGTCTAAAATTAAGCTTGTTCCTTGTACTCCAGTTTCACTTTAAAAATTTTCCCCTTCAGCAGAAAGATACCAGTATGAAGAATTTCAAATTGAGGCTGAATGTGGTGGATCATGCCTGTAATCCTCCCATTCTGGGAGGCCAAGGAGGGTGGATCACTTGAGATCAGGAGCTCAAGATCAGCCTGAGAAAATGCGAGACCCCATCTCTAAAAATAGCCAGGTTGTGGCAGGCACCTGTGGTCCCAGCTACGCAGGAAGAGGTTGCTTGAGCCCAGGAGTTTGAGGTTGTTGTGAGCTACGATGCCATGGTTCTCTATTGAGGGTGACAAAGTGAAACTCTGTCTCAAAAAAAATAAAAAGGGCTCGGCACCTGTGGCTCAACGGGCTAAGGCGCCAGCCACATACACCTAAGCTGGCGGGTTCGAATCCAGGCCGGGCCCGCCAAACAACAATGGTGGCTGCAACCAAAAAAAAAAAAAAATGGCTGGGCATTGTGGTGGGCGCCTGTAGTCCCAGCTACTTGGGAGGTGGAGGCAAGAGACGCGCTTGAGCCTGGGAATTAGAGGTTGCTGTGAGCTGTGATGCCACAGCACCCTACCCAGGGTGACAGCTTGAGGCTCTGTCTCAAAAAAAAAAAAAAAAAAGAAGAAGAAGAATTTCAAATAGGAGGTGAACAGATACGCAACCTATACCTTGATTTGTTTCTGAGTATCGTAAAACAGGCTAAATCTTCCCAGGGATATTACCACTCAGTGCTTGGAAACAGCACAACAATTGCATAATTTAATATAGTATAAATTTGCAGTATATATTGAACCTTGAAAATTTGCTACAATTAATAATCAATTTTCATAGTTAAAAGTACTTTTTTTGTCTCTAACTTTAAATCCAAATATTTCAAACAATGTGTGTAAACTGGCAGATGGGTCATTTACAAAATTATCAGTTTTTCTCTGATATGTCTCTTTCTTGATCAGTAGACTCTTCTTCACTGAAAAGCGGCTAATACCCAAAAATTTTCTTAAAAGACCAATGACCTACCTCTTTATGACTGAAGGAATGCTACAGAGAGCAGTTTGTTCCCACTTACATTCATCTGCTCAATGAATGCAGAATCTGAGATAACTATTTAAGAGAATAGGGTTAGATTGACCAGGGCCAAGTTTTGAGCTTTTTAGGGCTGTCAGAATAAAAATGTGGCCATTCTATAGTCATAAAAAATACAACTTATTTTACAATATTAAAAAACTCATATGGAGGGCAGCGCCAGCCCCATATACTGAGGGTGATGGGTTCGAACCCAGCCCCAGCCAAACTGCAACAACAAAAAAAATAGCTCAGTGTTACGGTGGGCGCCTATGGTCTCAGCTTAGGAGGCTGAGGCAAGAGAATTGGCTAAGCCCAAGAGCTGTAGGTTGCTGTGAGCTGTGATGCCACCGCACTCTACCGAGGGCGACAAAGTGAGACTGTCTCTTAAAAAAGAAAATCATATGGAACTAAACATCAGAAAAGATAATAGCCTATTATAGGTCATTGACTCAGGAAGTCAAGTTTAGCATGAAAACTATTACTCTGAATTTGCAGCTCTTAAGAATTTGAAGGTTTTTTGTAAGGAGTTTCTCAATGTGAAGAAGGTCTTTCAGGGGCAGCGCCTGTGGCTCAGTGAGTGGGGTACTGGCCCCATATACTGAGGGTGGTGGGTTCAATCCCAGCCCCAGCCAAAACTGCAACAACAACAAAAAAAGAAAAAAAGAAGAAGAAGGTCTTTCAGGGCCAGAAGCCTGGGTGTTCTAAGGCATAAGAGTAGAAATGGGAACTGTTGTCAAATGTTCGAGTAAGTAATACATTGTTCTGAAATACAATATCCCAACTCACTCTACTAGACTTATTTTTTGTAGACAAAATAGGAAAAAATGTGTTAGCTATAATAAGTCAAAATATTGGAGAAAGTAATTCTTCCCATGTTTCTCTCTGTGTTTTTTTTTCCAATAAAGGCCGCCTATAAACTACACAGCCTTCCCCAAAATATCATTTGGCACTGCCAGGAAAGCATTTCTGGTATGTAACAAATCATACCCAATTGTTCTGCTATGGAATAAAAAAAAATCAATATTTAGTTATCATTGCTAAAAAAAATCTATCAGCAGAGCAGTGTTTTCACTCCCTGATCAGCCAATACTTTCCAACAAGTGATACTGTTTATCACACTGTGTGTTCCCTCTTAAAATGCATCCTAAATTTGTTTCTCAAATGAAAATGAAAAGGTGAACTTTCTTTAATATTAACTCAAGTTCAATGGTAGGATGTCATAGCAAGAAAAATATTTTTAAAAAGTAAAAAAAAAAAGCAAAACTATTAGTTCAAGAACAAACTGAAGCATAGAAGATTAGAATAAATCAATAAATCTATCCTCTGGAAAAATTTCTTAAACATAAAATATGAAAAGAAGGACTTCATCTAACAAATGCAATCAGTGTAACCTAATTCTTTGTGCCCTCAATGAATCCCAAACAATAAAAAAAGAGAAAAATATATAAAACTGTGGTTATATAAGATGTTATCATTGGGGGAATTTATGGAATAGGTTCACAAGAACTCTCTATAGTACTCTGTACTATTTTTGTAACTCCTAATAAATCTAAAATCATTTCAAAATATCAATAAAAAGGTAAAAATACAGAATTGTCTTTTTACCTACCCTGTCCTGTAGGCTACATATGAAAGTCCTGAGTGAGCAGACTTCTTCATGAGTTTCTTCATTCCGAATTCTCACCTAGAGACCTAGAGCTTCAAGTATGTACATTTAGGATTCTGTAGTCCACGTAGCCTCTGAACAGAGGAGACATTACCACAAGGAATAACAGTATTTTTAGTCACTTGCCAAAGGAAAGACCCTTAACTACAATCAGCTCTGAGAGAATTATTAGTCATCTTCAGAAATTCCATCAGCAGGGTTATGATGGTTAATTAAAGGATCATCTCAGGGCCAGTTGAAATACATTCATATAGAACCATAGGAATAAAGAAACCTGCCATGGGGCAGATCTAAACCACTGTTGTTTACCCAAATCTGTACACTAGTAAATTCACCTTCACTGAAATTTTGAGCTATGTATAAAACTGAGATGACACAAGGTTAATGTATATACAGATAAATTGTACCTGTCTGGGACAGAAAGAAAACAGTAAATGTGTTTATCCTAGGGGCTTTAAGTACTTTTCCTAAGAAGTCTTCAGATAGCACATTTTTTTTACTTTTCCTCCTCTATCAATTCTCTCACTGCTCCCAAATAAAAGTAATTCATAGCTGCCCTGCACGCTGAGCTCCATGTGTGTTTTAATCAAGCAGGATCCCTTCAGGAAATAGATGGCACACTGACACACTCAAAGCAGGATAATTTGAGAATGGTTTATTAATAAAGAGACCTAAACAAAATTGTAGAAGGATGTGAGGAAAGATGTAGGAAGGAGGTAACTTGAAGCTCTTGATACTGGAGGATCTGTCAGTGTTTCTAAGCACACAAGAAGAGGAGTGAGATGACTAGAACCCAAGAGGGAACCTGTCCTGTCAGGTGATCATTTTTGAAAGAAACATGCCACCACCCAGAGTAAATTTAGGGGGAGAAAACCCTAAAAGATGGCCAAAGTTCCCATTGGCCAAAAACATCCAAAACAAGAAGCACCAGAGTCTGACAAGTCTATACCAGTCAAGACTCAAGGGCCCAAAGCAGGATGAAGCAGGTGACAGATCCGAGGAAGTGAATTCAAGCTTGTCAGCACACCTTGGACACAGAAGCAGTGTGCTGAACTCATTCTTATTTGCATGGTAATAGAAATTAAAAGAATAAATTTCACCAAATATGAAGAAAAATGATCTGTTATCCATTATGAGCAGTCAAAAATGTATTTAAAATCTCAGACACTTATATAAGATAACCTCCAAATCATCATTTAGTGTGTTTGGGAGAAAATTTTTTAATATTATTCTAAATAAAGCAAATTAGTGAAGACATATTTTATTTTATAAATACAGTCATGCATTGCTTATTGATGGGAATACATTGTAAGAAATGCACCGCTAAGTGACTTTGTCATTGTGTAAACATCATAGAGTGTTCTCACACAAGCCTACATGGTTTAGCCTACTACAGACCTAGACTATCTGGTGTGGCCTGTTGCTTCTAGGCCACACACCTGTACAGCATGTTACTGTGCTGAATGCAACAGAAAATTGTAATACGGTGGTAAGTAGGAGTGCATCTAAATGTGCTCAAACATAGAAAAATTATGGTCTAGAAGATAAAAAATGCCCTATATGGGGCACTGGTGGAGTTTGCAGGACTAGAAGTTGCCACAAGTTAGTCACTGAGTGAGTAGTGAGCAAATGTGTAGGCCGAGGACATTACCGTGCACGGCCTCAAACTTCATGAAGACTGTATGCTTAGCCCACACTAAATTTACTTTAGTGTAAATAATAAATTAACCTCATCATATTGAAACTTTATTTTATAAACTTTAATAATAAATTAACGTCATCATATTGAAACTTTATTTTATAAACTTTTTAATATTTTTAGCTTTTTTTTTTTTAGAGAAGAAAAAATAAAGCATCAAGTATTTTATTACTTATATTACTGAAAAGGAAGTTTCATATTATGCTTATAGTAATTTGTGAGCTTGTGGAAATTAAATGTTGGTTTGGATGCATGGCACAAAGTAACCACCTGATAAATGCTGATATAATAGATCATGAATACAATTGATTATATGCTTTTTCTAAATATCAATTTAATCTATAAGTATGTGAAATAATTACATGAACAGAATTGTTGTGGAAAAGATGGGACATATAATTGATAATGCCTGAGGAAAATTCACTATCATCTAACATCATAAGTTTAATGGGAGGCTTTGAAAATCACTTTGCTTATTCCATCACTTTTAGGCAAAGTTAAGAAACTTACGGCTTCTTTATTAGGGATGGTGTAATTTTGTATGGTATAATTTTTTAAAATATTACTCATAAGTTTTGGTAAAACGTAACAATTTTTAAAAGAAATTATGTTGTCCCAAAAATCTGAGTGTAAAATACTTTTTTGTTACATTATAATATATGTTAGAAGAATTGCCATTTAAACTGAAAACTTATTATCATGCAATACATTTTGCTTCTGAATGTAATAGCATTCATTGGTAAAAAATTAAAAAAATGCATTAGGAATTAAAAAATTAAAGATAAAATTATTTGTTGTCTAATATAATATAGATAAGAAGTTGCACAAAGTGGAAATAGTCTATTGAAGCAAGAATGCTATAGATGAAGTCTGGAGCCCTGCAGGACTGAGTCTTGGGAGAAGGATAAGTAGTCTAACATATTGCTAGATTCTATTTTGTGTCTTTTATCCAAAGCACTTATATATTTGGGTCTTTGTTATATGAGGTTTTTAAATCTTCTATGACATATTTTCATGGTTTATTTAGCAGTTCTGGTGATGCCAGGTAGGGGTTTTAATTTAGCATACTTTTGAGAAGAACAAAGCATCTACATTCTAACATAGAATACGGGTACTATTTAAAAGATCATTACTACAATTTATTCTTTCTTACAATATAAATTTTCATTTAATAACTTTGCTTTTTAGAAGGCATAACTTTAAACTAGAAGAATAAAGAGACTTTTGCATAGAGATTCCTATTTTTAATGTTGCCTAATATGAATTGAGCAGAGTAGTCACTGGGACTGGAAATTATGTGCTCTGCCCTTTCTTACATTTGCAGCACGGAAGTCTCTTTAACACATAAATAGTAAGATTCCAAAATCAACTGACTAACAAATATTGCTGATTACCTCGTGCAATATGACCAAGCACTGTACTAGGCACAGGAAAAGCATAAGGCAATGGTCCCCGAATTCATAATACTAAACAACTCAAAAGGTGTTTTCATAGATCTCTTTGGTTTTGGTTAAATCATTTTCATTTCATTACTTTTCGTATATCCCTCTCATTTCCTTTTCCTCCCCACTTGTAATTTTCTCATCTGTAAAAGAATATGAAACAGAGGTCCAGTTGCTAGCTAGATCATTCTGTAATTTCATGAATCTGAGATTTCAATTCTTTTTCTGCTCACTGTCTTTTAAAATTTTAAAATATTATCAGTATTTTCACTGAGGGCTTTGTTATTTTCTATTACTTATGCTACAAGGTAGTTTAAGGTAGTTTCCTCATGAAAGAGGAAGGGGTGATACTGACGCCTTCAAGGTAACTAGACCCAAAGTTACTCAATTAGTCACTCAACGAACATATGCCAAGTGACTATTGATACTTAGTCACACATATGCTAAGAGATCATTAAGAGAAAGAGAAGGAGGGCGGAGGCAAGATGGCGGTCTGTAGCCAGCTTTCCACAGAGGCTCCCGTCCAGAAGGAGAGTTAAAGGACAGAAATTTAGCAAGAAAGCCACTGGCTCAGATCTGAGCCAAAAAGAAGGTTGAAGAACACACATCAACCCTGCTGAGGCAAGCTGCAACCCCAAGGATACAAACAAAAGGTACAGAATCCATCGCCAAGTGGCCGGGAGTCCCCTCCCCCATGAGAACGGTTCGTAGTATACTCTATTTCTCCATACAAACAAGCGAGCAGAGTTCAGATGTCCTCCCATTATACCCCACGGGAGACACCCTCTAAAAACCGGACCTCCTTCTCCTACTAGGGTGCCATGGGACCTATTTTTAGCTTTTTTGTGAAAACACTTAGCTTAATGCACAAATACATTTTATTATTTATTTATATTATTTTATATATAGCTATATAAAAATAATTTTTTCTTTCCATATTTATTCTATAAGATTTTTTCTATTTTTAAAATTTTTATTAATTTTTTTTACTTTTTATACTTTTTTATTAAGAACTAAGACAAAGATGCACTCATTAGCCTAGGCATGCATACCTAGACCAAGACCTCAGTGGTTACCAAGACCACTACCTTCCACCTTCACATCTGGTCCCACTGGAATGCCTTCAGGGGCAATAATAAGCATGGAGCGGTCATCTCCTACGATAAGAATGTCTTCTTCAGGAATACCTCCAAAGGCCCTGCTTGAGTATTCTACAGTTAACTGTTTTTACAAGTAGAAGGAATATACTAGAAAATAATCATAAAGAGCATAGTAAACACACAAACTGTTAAAAGTCATTTATTGTCATTATCAAGAATTGTGAACTGCACATAACTGCATGTGCTATACTTTTATACAACTGGCATCCCAGGTTTATCACACCGGCAGGAGTAACATTTGATACCATGACATTACAACAGGTATAGCGTCACTAGGGGTATAGGAATTTTTCAGCTGCATTATAATTCCATAGAGACCACCACAGTAGATGCAGTCTGCCATTGACTGAAAGGTTGTTATGCAGTGTGTGACCGCATGCTTATAATTAATTACAAAAATTAATAAATGATTTTTGAATTCTCTTTTTCATTATCTCAGACATTAAACTTTGACATTACCATGAAGAATCAGAAATTTCCTGAATATATCCTATTTTTTTAATCCATCCTTATAGAACCAGGGAATGCATTAAAGATCTAAGGGCTATATTCTCAGCATTCCTGTAGAAATGAATCATGCCAATTAACATTGCTTTTTCCATTGGAAAACATAAACCATGCCTCTTGGAGAAAGACCTGAAGCGGGAATGGGAATTATTTGCTATCTCTGTTTAGTAATTGGGCCTATAATGAGATTCCCCAAATGTATTCACTCAGTCCACACATGAATCAATATGGTCTTTTTTCAAAGATAACCAATAGCCACAAATTAATCCAAGTGCCCTCTGGTCTTATTTTCTTTGAAACATTTTGATTTTTCTTGAGATGAAATATTTGAAATAAATCAACAGAATCTAGTCTAGTTCATTGCCCAGTCCAGCATTGTGCCTCCAAAGGGGAGCTTAAAAAATACACTCTGAATGAATAAATAGATGACCTCAATATTACCCAACTGCAATGTCCTTTAACACTTACAGAGTCCCACAACCAAGGACTTAACAATTAAATGTATGGCAGGATTAAAATACCACAGTCTTGTATCAGCTACTTTATTCTGCCATCCCAGGAATTCAACCTTCCTGTGCTTAGAAAACAGGAGGCGGGTGGGAAAAAGACCAAATGCTTGCTGACTGCAGGAAATCCACACCAGGCTTTAAAACAGAAAACATCAAAAGCTACAGCAGAAGCTGCACAGATGAAAACGGCGAGACTCCATTTCTTACTACTGTTTAATGAGAAAGGCAATAAATTCAATGCGAAAACCACAACTTGTACTCTCTCATCAGGATCACCTCAAATATATGTGTAGAAGAGATTGCTAAAATGCTTCCAGGCTTTCCTGGGGAGAAAGAAAATATGTACTTGGAACATGCTCAAATATAGCACTGCATACACTGGTTCCCAACACCTGGAGATGTGAATGTGAGGGAAATGCTGTGACAGTGGCATCTAACTGGCAACAAACTTCAAGAAGAACTTAAGAAAGAAAAGAAAGTCTAAGTATGCTGCCAAATTATAAGTCTATCCCGGTCCAGAAGGCTGGAGATGGTCTGTTCTGGTATGAAATGACCTCAAGAGACCCTGGGTCCTATCAACTGATCCCCAGGGCTGAAAACTTCAGTGTCATAATATAAACTCATATTGGAGAGACCCTGGAGGTCTGACTATACCAAATATTTCCAAATTCCTAACCACATGGTGGGAAAGTTCCAATGGAAGAGTTAAAGAGGGTTTAAAAAAAAAGAGTTAATGAGGGTAGATGGCTGGACGTCCAGACAAGTAAGACAAGTGTGAGGCTCCTATCACATCCAAATGATTCCCCACATGGAAAGGACTCCCTAAGTCTGGCCAGACTTGTAAACTGGAGCCCCAAACTTGCCAGTCTCACATTGTAGGCAGGCAAGACATGGGCCTGAGAAGAAAAAGCCCAGACCTCACTGCTGCTTTGCCCGGCCCTCCCTACATTCTTCGCCCAGCAAGTGGCTGGTTTTGTGTGGCACACCTCTCTCTGGGCCCGGCTCACAGCTGTCTATGCTGTGAGAAGGGATAAAAGGCACACACCAGTGCCTCTGTGCAGCAACTCTCTGAAGGACAGGGCTAGGGAAGAAAATCAGTGTGAGCCTATTTTTCTAGCTCCACATCTTTGTATTTTGATGAGGTAAAAAGTTTGATAAAGTGAATTTCATGGGCAGTGATAAATTTTAAGATGATGTCATGAATGGGCAGCTTGAGAGTGAAATGAAAGAAATTCTATCCTTTTTGGCATGAGATGGAGGAATTGTGGATTGGTTCTATTCATATAAGCTATCTCTTTGTGCTTCTGCTAGCAGGATGACTTCCTCCCTGCCCCCATCACTCACCTCCCCGAGTCATTTCCCCATCACTAACACAAGGAATAAAGAGAAAAGTTTAGGGGAAATTCCTTTAACATCAAGAGACAGCTCTGATTATAGGACCCACAGACAATACTGGGCTTCAATTAGAAGAGTGAACCTGGAAGCAGACACTAATGAAAATGATCCAAGGTTTCAACTTCCAATTAAGCATGCTTCAGCTTCAGTGATAATTACCGTGAAGATTTTATTCTCAATGGCCAATTAACTTGGTTAGTGAGTGGCAGTGAGACAGAGGTCATGTTTTTCAGTTACTTTATAAACCAAATCTGGATTTGATTAATTCTATGACTATAGGCTATAGTAGCGTTTTCACAAATTGTACAAAAGACAATGGGCAAACCAACCAAAGTTAATTCCCCACTACAGAGAACAGTCCAGACTTGAGGTTAAATGTTTTAGGTTGAGATCCTGGTTTCACCAATGACTAGCTATACAGCCTTAGACAATTTTTCTAAGGCTTAGCTGCTTCATCTGTGAAACAAATATTTAAAATACGTTTTAGAAAATGTTTATGAAGATCAAATGAATCATGTTTATAAAAACTCTTGGTGTAGTATACTCCCTCCTGTAACTGGCATGGAAGAATAAATTATCATCATTGAGAATCCAGCTCACGTAAGGTTAATTTAGAGTGAAAAATAGCACATCATAAATTTGTATTAAAAATCTCCCTAATTAGATAAATATTTGCTGAATTACAGAAAGAATAAAGGAATAAAGTGAAATTTCTGTAATTTCAAACAAAGGTTTCTTTCGCAAGTCAACCAGCCCCGTGGTTCCCAAGAGCTTTTTTTACAGAAGCCCAAGGAAGGATCTTTGCTCAGAGCAAAGAGGAAGACATGAAGACAGAATTCCAGAGCTTTCACCCTGACTTCAGTCAGAATATCTCTTCATATAAATAGAGTTTGCCAACTTGCAAATGTTTACTGTAAACATTCAGTTCATCCAGATGGCCTTGTGTGTCATTATACCCAGATCATGTCCAGTGAATCTCTGCTGCACCCCGACACGTCTTTGGTGCACCTTGCTTAAAATTTAAGAGGAAGTATCACTCATTCAGAATCTTCACATACTTCATGACTCACAAATGAATGTCAAAACTTCTGAGGCTCCGAATGAAAAAAACATTTTCAAATATCAGCATCAGTGGTGAGAAACTGAATTATTCTAATGACAGTTTAGCAAAACCTTTTGCAAATCAGGTGGCTTTTAAATTCTTTGCTTCTAGCAGAATTGAAGGAAGGCCAAAATCAATCTGTGAGCTGATACATCACCAAACATCTTATATTTTACACAGGTTTACACCTGGTCATCAGAGCAAAGCGTAAAAGCTCTGATACCTCTAGATCAGTGGTTCTCAACCTTCCTAATGCCGCAATGTATTTCATTGTTAAAAAAAGGTTGCGACCCACAGGTTGAGAACCGCTGCTCTAAAGACTCCACTTGGATTCAGTGATTATAGCTGAGTTCTCTCTAACAGATTCTGGAAGGACAAATGGAAGGTCTTTAACTATGTTCCCAGCACCTCCTTGTGGGTGCCCATGTAGCCAAGTGGGCTATCTGAGGAGGCTGATTAAAAGAGTGGGACGGGTTTGGGAGTCAACTCTGGGACCAAGTCATGATGTGATCTTTCACAAATATCTAGACCTCTAGAGATTTTTTAAAAATGAACTGAGGCTGTCCTCAGGCCCTTTTATTGAAGAATTTCAAATGACTTTACTTAAGGGAGTTATCCTGGCATAAATCTCTAGTGGCATATAGCTGTTGCAAGGCTTAATTTTATTCCCTATATGACATAGGATATAAAACATGCTGAGTCTTCATGGGCAATAGAGAGACGCTCTGGGGACTGACTTGAAGATTAATCACAATGGCTGCTGCTTGCTGTGCTAGAAGAAGTTTCCTTAGGGTGTGAAACACCACAGCCTGTCATTTTCTTGTAGAGTTAAGAATGGTTTTGCTTTTGAAGAAAAAACTGATTCATTAAGAAAATTATAGAACAGTGTCTTGTTAACCAAATTCTTCATGTCAAAAAATTAGGAGATTATACAGACTCAAGAATACTGATGCACAGGATTTCATTAAAAATCAAATTTAGCGTGGAAGATGTATAAAAATACACAGATTTGCTTATTCTTCTTAAGGGCAATGAACCCAAACTAAACTCTATAATCATTATGAATAAAGATTCTGCTTTGCTACGTGCTTTATCTTGGCTCTAAAGGAAACGTTCATCTATTTATATTCAGTCTGCTGTTATCTTTTTGTTTATTTAGACTTAGATGCAACAGTCCTTTGCTTGCTTGCCGCTACCATTGCTCATAGTTTTTTTTAAATCTAAATTGCTGTCAGAAACCCAAACTTCTCCATTCATTAATCTTTTGGCTCCACA
The DNA here is from genome assembly GCA_963574655.1 of Perodicticus potto. NCBI lineage: Eukaryota > Metazoa > Chordata > Mammalia > Primates > Lorisidae > Perodicticus > Perodicticus potto. The sequence goes on from CAUYRH010180389.1 coordinate 11,994, forward strand.
TCCTGGGAGGTCAGTATCTGGTCATGGTATTCAGTTTCATGTGATATGCAACATTTATACCACATGAATCTGATTTCAATAACCCAGTCCTGAAAATCAGTTGAAAGAGGTCATATGGCTTGCAAAAATACTGCTTGGCCTACAGAATCAACACCGGCCGGCACACTGGAGCCATCACTGCCCTTTACTTATCCTTCCCGGTATCCCAGACCTGACCGTGGAAGAAAGCACAAGGTTGCAAGATCTATCTTTGTTTGCGGCAGTAACTTTTTATTCCCAAAGAATGTTTCTCACTTCCTACCTATTCTTTCATTATGTTGTGCGTTGTTTTTTTTTTTTTTTTTTTTGAGTGTTTTGGACATTTTAGAGATTTCCCCTTAAAATTCAGATGCCGGGGTGGGGGTTAGGAACATGAGGGGAGGGTAGGCAGATAACTGCAGCAGTATAAGAGTTGCAAACTTGAAGAATCTGAGAAAGGAAATGCATGGGCTGAAAGAAGGTGTGAGAAATGACCAACATCCACATGGCCTGTTGGTAAGTTTGTCACAAAGCAACCCTCTGCATAATATCTCTGCCAAACATGCAAATCTTTTTGCCTTGAGCAAACACTACACTTCTGTGTTTAAAAACTAAGTAAAACATCACTACATGATAAAAGTTGAAGACATATCTTATTCTCTCTTACCAACTTAGCACTTTTCTGAGAGATCAGTGAAAAGCCACTGTATTTGGTCAACTTTAGAGTTTATTAGAAACAAACAACAAAACAAGGGTAGTGGCAGCTGTGGGCCTTCTCTTTCTGATCCAACTTATCAGGGCATTTCTTTCTGCTCCTTATCTGGCTCCTTCACCCAGTAGGATTCAAAATGGACCCTGCACATCATTGGATTTTCAGGGCCTCAATTTCCACACATTCTTTTTACTAAATCTGTCCGAGAATAACCCTGTGGTGCTCTTTCATAATCTCCTTTTCCTCACTTACTAAAAACAGACAAATATTTCACCAGCTCAGAATTTTTACATGGTTCATGGCTCACAAATACCACAATTTCTGGGGCACAAAATGAAAAAAAAATTTTCAAATATCAGCATCAGTGTTGAGCAAAAGAATGATTCTAAAGACAGTGTAACAAAACCTTTTGCAAATCAGGTGGTTTCAAATTTTTTGCTTTTAGCAGAACCAAAGGAGGACCAAAATCAATGTGTGAGCTGATAGATCATTAAAATTAATCTTGATAAAATTACTTACATGAATTTGGCATTTATTGCAAGAAAAAAATAGCTAAGTGAACACTGATATAATGTTGGCATAACAAACTTCTTCCATTTCATTTTTATCCACTTAAGTGTATGAATAAGATTTATCAGCACTTAATGCATTAAAAAATTAAAGGAAATAAAACTAGTGATAAATTCTGTTTCATCTTAATGATAAATAGAATCCATAGATACATGAATTGGTTGGGATAAGGCCTGCCTTATCTATCTCATTAATAAAGTTATGCCTAACAAAATTTTGCATTTTATGCTAATTGTTATAAAAATTTGTCTGTATTTTGTTTTGATTAATCATGCAGTAAAAATGTTGTAATGATAATGAAAATCCAGGAGAATGGTTTTAAATACTTGGAGCCTTATGGCCACAGGAAATTAATTTTTAAAAATTTATATAATGGATGCATATCTTTTTTAAGAGGTGTGTAATAAGTGATCCATACAGGATTTCAAGCACAAAGCTATTTACATTATGACTTCTGAGAGAAAAATGGAATGGAAATTATAGTTCAAGGAGAGAAAGAGGAATATAAAATGTTCAACTGTTAAGAGCTTATTCAAGTACTTTAACATTGATTATTACATTTTAATAGATAATTGCATTTATTCAATGTATGCCATTGAACACATTTTAAAAAGTGATATAGTAGTTCTATTTTACTATGTCAATATTTCTAATAAAATGCATCACTTGCAAATTTTCCCTTATAATAGAAATTTTGAATGTCAATTTAAAAATGTGCAAGGAGGTTAATGGTTTTTCAAAATCCTCTTAAGAGTCAAAGAGTAAAATAGTTTGATACTACTGAATCCTCCAGGGGTGGAGCAATTCTGTGGCGCAGTGAGCAGGTTACAAGCAAGTCTGGAAAGGACAATAAGGATTGAAGGCTTATTGCCCACCTGTCCTTCCACCACTCATCCGAAATGCTAGAATGTCTCAGAGGTCTCACCAGGATCTGAAAGATTGTATAAGAGTCCTCTTTCCAATACTTAATGCATCTTTTCACTTTATTATCAAAGGATGAACAATATTTTACTAAATCTTACCAAAATTATGTACTTGTTTTAATTTTTATGGAATATCGTCATCACTAATAATGTATCAGAGATGTGAGCCCTCAGTGGAAATAGAACGCTCTCCAAAGAGTCACTACTCCCAGCTCAGCCACCTGTGGTGAGAAACGCTAGTAAACCCTACAATCTGTTTTTTAAAGTATATAAGTAATAAATTAATATTTTCATTGTTACTGCACTGGGATTTTATAGTCCTATTACTTCTTACTAAGAGATTATGTAAAACTGAAGTTATTGTTATTACTTAATAAAAAATGATTATTGATTATTTACTATGCCCATAGCACTATGCTAGACACTATTGGGAAATAAAAATATACAATTCAATTTTCATCCTTAAGGACCTTCCAAACTAATTGCAAGATGTGGAGGATATTTGTACAATAGAAATAAAAGCGCATAAAGTAGAAAACAAAACTGCTTGTCTAACATTCATCTTGTTATTTTTTCTTCAATGATAGAGAATATTCTCTGGCTAATACTGATTAAGGTTTCAGAAATACCTCCCATGTACTTAAATATCGTTCTGCCTTTCAGAAAAAATATGAACTGTAAATAAAAGAGCTGCATGCTCTCTTACCATTGCAATTTTGCCCAAATGAAAAAGATTTAAACATAAGGCAAGGCTTGTTTTTTGCCTTGTGTACATGTACTTGTTTATTATTTGGAAGCTCTGAGATTTCTATGAAGAGGGAAACTAAATGAAAATGAAATTTTGTTTACAGACAGTAGTCCCCTAAAATATAAGGTCAAATGAAACAAAATAAAATTTGTTACATTTATTCATTTAACACATCTTTAATGAATAGCAGACAACATAGAAAGGGTTTGATAATTAAGCTCACAAACTTATTCTAGAAAAGATGCTATATACCTCATTGCTGAATATCACTATAGTCACCCTCCAAGTACTCCCCATGGGAAACCCTTCAAACCAATTTTGGAACTCTCTTTCTGGAACTGCCATCAAAGCTATTGTTGTATTCCCCTGACATGAATGTCACCAAAATGTCTTCCTTTCAATATTTCCTTTATCTTTAGGAAAGAAAGAAGTCACTGGGGGCCAGATCAGGTGAATAGGAATGGTGCTTCAATACAGTTATTCATTTACTGGCTAAAAACTCCTGCACAGACAGTGCTGGGTGAGCTGGGTGAGCCGTGAGTTGTTAGGCAAGATTTTCAGTTAAGATTTTCCATTTCTTTATCTGTGTTTACTTGGTTTGCTATGTTGCTTAAAGTCAACTGATGATTTCTATGCAATGAAATTGAATTTCTATACAATTCAATGAATTTTTACAGTATTTTTTGTCGGTTCTTCTTTTTCTTAGACTTCCCGACCTCACTTCATCAGTGATGCTTTCTCTCTCCTCAGAAAAGCATTTAATTCATTTGTACACTGTCATTTTATTCACAGCATTATCCCCATAAACTGGGACTAACATGCCCCTGATTTCACTTCCACTCTTGCCAAGTTTAACAAGAAATTTACAAATGTTTGTTCCTTGCTCTAATTCAAGTTCTCTCATTCTTGCAGTGGTGCACAAAACACGCAATAATGAATGCCACTTAGCAAGACACTGCCACATGTCAACATAAACACAATTGTGAGACACTGATATACCAAGGGTATGAAACCTGAACGAGTTGTTTGTACAGTGCTGCCAACATAGTGTACAGAGGTAAGTTCACTAACTTATTTGTCAGTCCTCATAACAGAACAGGGTTCTACTTTTATGGAGCTTATGCTCTTGTGGGATCACAGAAACAAAAAACAAATAAATAAAATTGGCTATTTCCATTTAGGGAGTGATGGGGGTTGGGTAATATATACAACCCCAGTGAAAGAGTCAAGGAACAAGAAAAAAAAATCAAGCCCAAACTCATGAACTGGGAATACACCCAGGAGGTCTAATTCACACAGAGAAAGCCAATGTGGCTAAAGCATAAGGACAGAACAGTAGGCTCCATGTTTTGAATGAGTTTCAAAAAGCATGTATTGGAAACTTAATCCCCACTGCAACAATGTTAGGAGGTGAGGCCTAATGGGAGGTGTTTGGGTCATGAAGGCATTACCCTCATCAATGGATTCATGCCCATTATAAAAAGAATTGAGGCTGATCTCTCACACTCTTCCTCATATGTGATGCCTTCCACTATGTTACAGCATAGCAGGAAGGCTCTCACTGGATGCAACCCCTCAGTCTTGCACTTTCTAGCGTCCAAAACTATAAGCCAAATAAATTTCAGTTTATTGTAAATTACTCAGTCTGTGGTAGTCTGTAACAGCAGCATAAAAAGGACTAAGACAGTGGGAGACAATATTAAATACCAAGCCCAGGCCAGATCAAGTTCAGGGGTGTCCATTCTGCAGCCTATATGCTGCATGCTGATTTTGTGAGGAGTTTTTTGCTTATCTGTGGTATTCGATATCATGAAAACTATGCATCATGAAAACTATGCATGGAATATTTTGGCTAATCAACTTTTGTCAGTGTTTGTGTATGTAATGTGTGTACCAAGACAACTCTTATTCTATCAAAGTGTGACAGAAATGAAGAAGAACTGGATACCCTTGTCAATCTTGTAGGTTGGGGTGTGGAGTTTGATTTTTATTCTAAATGTATCAAGAAGCCATTGGAAGGTTTCGAACCAGGGAGAATATCATTTGATTGATGGTTTTAAAAGATCATCTGGCAGCTTTGGAGATGTGGAAACTGTGAGGATACTCTGATTGACACATTCTAAATAAAGAACAACTCAATAAAGGGAAGGCTGGGGGAGAAACAAGACGAGAGGGGAGAAGGGGATGAGAGGCTGGGAGAGCCGGCTCTGAGAGAGTCTACACAGTCAGTCTGTGGCTCAATCAGTCAATGACAAAAACAGTCTGTCCTTAGAAATGGACCTTTCTTTCTTTACTCCTTTCCCTTTCCTACCCTAGGTTCCTTGGGTATCCACTTCCCTCCTCTGTCTCCTAGCTGGCTAAATGTCTACACTGCTGTGTATACATAATGTGGCAAATAATCAATAATTTCTTCCATAACTCCCATTTTTTAAAGAAGTTATTCTATCAGTGAGGTTCATTTCAGCTGTATGTTAAAGGAAATAATCTGATTCTGGTAACACTCAGTATTCTAACAACACTAAGTAAAACATCTGAATAGCAATTGAGAAAGTTTATACAACTATGCAATGAATTTCAGACAATATGAGAGAATGGCAAACAGGAATAGGCAAGGGTGTGAGGAGGGGCACTCTGTGTATAATTCACCCCTATCAATGACAGAATCTAGGACAGTACCTGGCATATGGATATTTTGGGAATAATATATTTCACACAAAGGAGTACATTTTTTCCCTTTTTTGAAAAATAAGATCACTTCTTCTTTGTACTATGTGATCAATTAATTCAGTATATTTCTCTCACTTTTGATCCCATAAAACAGATAACAGAAAATTATAATTATAGAGATTAACTGTTCTACTGAAAAAGAAAGTTATCAATATCTGAACAAGTTCACATAACAACCTCACATAGCACAAGTTCAATTAACACTATTCTATGTCATTGATAACTAAACCTAGTGACTCAATAAATTCCATGCTTAAAATGTGAAGCAAACTACTACTTGCTACTACTTTTGAAGAGATGAAGAGGTAAATAAGGAGAAGGAGTTGGACTGAAAAATAGATTTAATTAAATTAGCAAGATGGTCTCCAGTGTGCAAAGCAATATGGGGAAGAGAAAAGACACTCCAAATTCATTTGGAGATTAACTGTGTATTTAGACAGGCCTGATCATCTTGCAATGACCTATTTGAGTAGCACTTACATTCTGAGAGACACACGGATTCATATAACTACTTATCAGCCAATTCCTTTCATAATTACAGGCTCAAACCAGATGCTTGTTATTCCTACCAAGATACTTCAAGCTGTCACATGGTGCGAATCAATAGAGGACATTAGCTCACATTTGAAAATATTTCCAAATATAGCCACTCACCATTTTTTAGTATTGTCTGGGAATAAAGGAAGCCATAAAAATAAATTTTGACTTACCTGGACTTACATTTAAATGCTAAAACATATTTTATTTGTTTTTTAATCTGGTAAAACATTTGACCCTTCTCCCACAGTGGATATGGTCATAATTGGAGCTTTTCTTGATCCAAATCATGATTATGAATATCATTTGTTTATTGTAGTCTCCTCAGTCACAAAATATAAGAGCTTATTTTTCCCCTATATCATTACCTGAAAAGCAACCCATTTGACAGTAGCTGTAGTGAGTAGGCTGTCCTTTCTCACACCATCTGCTTTTAATCACCAATAAACTAAGAAACATGTTTGCCAGTAATGTTTTTACATAAACAGACACAAATAAATGCATGCACAATAGATTCAAAATAATAGTACAAATATTATTATAACATGGTTGCTCAAAACAATTTAAGACTTTTTTTTTTGAAGTTTGTTTTGGCCTTAGCACACATCCCACTAGGAGTGTGCAGTCAAATTACCTGTTTTTAAATCACTTGAAATAATTCCTATCTATAGAATTAATACATAATACTAATAATATAGTATCTACATCATTATAGTAACCCAGTGATGCAAAATATAGTTACATTTTAGATTCATTTTGGCTTGGTTTTAGGAACTTTATTCCTTTTATTGTGGCTTTACAATCACATAAAATATTGACATGGTTCCAGAGTTAAATTTACAAAACAGAAGCCTCTAATTTCTTTTCCGGTTGCTTCTATCTTGTTTCTTCTATCCCTCAGTAACATTTTACATTAATTTCTTACTTATCTTTTGCATTTTTTACTTTTCCTTAAAAAAGCTGTTTATTTCAGAATAATTTTAAGCTTTCAGAAAAACCACAGATAGTATAGAGAGACCTATGGCCCTTCACCCAGCTCCCCCCAGCGTTGACCTCTTGTACAACCAGGGGACATTTGCCAAAAATGAGAGAGTAACATTGGCACAACACTATCAAATAAACTGAATTTTTTTTTCAGATTTCACTTTTTTTTTTCATTAATGTCCTCTTTCTGTTCCAGGATCTAGGCTACCTTATTGCATTCAGGCCATTTTTATAAAAATGAGCTAGAATGTACTTTATATTTATGGGTCCTATTTCTATACACATACGTCTTCATGTTGCTCTTTCAAATTAACAGCGTATCTTGGAAATTACTCCCTTTCAGCATATATAGATATTCCCTTTTACACCACTTTATATTCTATTGCATAGCTAATGCCATAGTTTAATTAAACTCTTCTATACGTAAAAGTTTGAACTGTTCAATTATAAATTGAATCACTGTGGAGAACTTTTTTGAATAATAAAGTTGTGAATTGCTAAAAGGCAGTCATATCTGCAACAGAATGATTAAAAACCCCAAGAGTAAGGGATTAAATGATTAATCCTTATAATAAACAAAGGTTGATACCACAAACACCACTGGTGTAGAGGTAAAAGCAACATCTTTAAAATGTTACTACTTTTTTCTTTTATGGTGTGTGGACCTATTTTTAGAATAATGTTTTTAAATTCATAAAATAAAATTCATGAAATTTATAATTAACCCAATTATACTGAAATGCACTTATCAACTCATTAAATAAATTGTGACATAGTAATATACGTACATCTTTACCAATGCATTAAATGACAGATCTAGACACAGTCTGATAACTGTTAAAACTTCACAGTAAGTCATGAACATAAATCATGCTTCAAGATTTCTGCAACTGCTATAATGTTATACGAAAGTATGACTTCTATTGGTGACAATGTCACTGGTATTACCAATATTGCTATGATTTGTAACCTACATTTATAATTGAAGGGAATACTAAATATCGGTTAAACGTTAATGAAAATAAAGATGTGATATTTTCCCCATCTAAGTTCACCATCCTCCCTGACTTCTACTTATGGACCCCAGTTAAAAACCTGTCTTAAATGTCAGGAAAATGGAGTGAAAGAAAGTACTACCCAAGTGTGTTGTTAATTTAATTTCTTAAGAGAAGCAGGAAATTAGAGTTCATTGAAATCTGCTATTTGACAGCACATTCTCTCTCTCTCTGTCTTTCTCTATATAAATGACTATAACATATATGATATTATATACTACACATAAAAATTATGTAATATATTATATATAACTATATGTAGCATTCAATCCTCCTCCTCAAAAGACCCATCGATTCCAACAGAGGTTTAGTAACTTGCCAACAATCACAGTTAGTGAAGACAGGCTCAGAAATCAAGGCCTGTGTGGTTTCCACTACATCATAAAGCTTAATACGGTAATTTATCAGGAGTGTTTGCATTTCACAAGAGAAAGTCTGAATACAGAAAACAGGCTTAGAGAGAAAGAAAAGGAGGAAGGAAAGGGGGGAAAGAATTGTTTTAATAAAATTCAGACATTTGAAATGAACTAGAAAGGATGTTCTTTGGAGTGATCGAAAAATCCTTCAGATCACTTTGGTGTTTCATACACGTATGAAAGCAGCCACGTACACTCTCTTCTGCCGACTTCCATGAAAATGGCTTGTCTACTGCCAACACTCTTGATATATTTCAGTGACAGGAATAAAATATGTGTAGAATAATACAGTAGCTCTTCATGATATCGCTCTGTGATAACTGCCATGGTTTAGTTGCATTTACTTCTTAGACTGTTCCTTACTGCTCTATGAGAGTAACATTGCAAACCTAGAACTCAGAGATCCCAAATGGTGAAACTTCAAAAGCTATTGTTACAAAACACAGCACTGGGTCACACTGAGTCTTGCAAAACCGTCATGTGATTTATCATGTGCATGTCTCCCCTGGCTATGGCTGATTCAGTACCTGTATGCTCTCTGGCAGCTCTAGTCATAGCTTTAGTCACAGCTCGTGTTCCAGAAGTGAAGGCCTGACGGAAAACCTTTCACCTAAGCAAGCAAGCTGGTGCAGCACCGGATGCAGCATCACCTTCTCAAGAAACAGCTACAATATCCCCTTTGGAGCTAGTTTGCTAAACTAATCTTGCTAACCCACTGGGCTATTAAGCACCAAAAAAGATCATTTGTTTTGCAAAACCTCTAGTTTTCATTCCTTTTTATTGCTTACAATATTATTTTAGCAGCCAAAATGTTTGCATAATAGGTATTTTGCAGACGGTTTCATTTCATATTTGAATTTTTTAAGCCCATGGGGTACTTAGCTTAGGAATGTCTTTTTGTCCCAGGCTGATTATATATCCAGATTGAACTGTAGCCTATTGATTTCAGTCTTTGCATCCAATAAAGAAAAACTCCAGGGAAAAAAGTATAGTTCTGTCCATTTGCCGAGTCAAAATGAGCAGTCCCTAGAATCTAAAGTCATCACAGAAAGTCTCCCTCCCAGCTGCTTCACACTCTTTTCTTTAGCTGCTGTCTGTATCTTGAGTTTGTTCCAGGACGCATGGCTCTGTGTCAGTAGCTCACGCTGTCACTCCACAGCCTCTTCTGTCTCATAAATAGTTCAGGTCTCTGTGTCCTGTGGTCAATATTGTCTTCAGAGATAGTCACAGTTCCTCCCATCTCACAAGCCCTTCAGCAGTGGGACATTGCCCCTCTTCTCTTTGAGAGATGGAATCTATTTGTTCTCCGATTGAATCTGGGCTGACTCTATGACTTGTAGAAGTGGCACTATGTGACTTCATAAGCTAAACCTAAAGGGCCTTACAACCCTCATTTTTCTCTTTCCTGGAATCCTGAGAACACTATGCTGTGAAGGAGCCTGGTCTCGTCAAATGGAAGAGGAGAGATGGAGGAGGAGAACCCAGCTGCTGCAGCTAACTGGCAGCATCAACTGAAGTATGGGGGGGGACATCCTGGGCTGCCAGCCCCAGTCAAGTCATCACAGGACTGCAACTGTGAGATCTCAGGCAACACCAGCAGAAGTGCCATCTAGATGGTCAAACCAGGGGCTTGTGAGAGAGAATAAATAGTTTTGTCTAGACTGAGTTGGGTGGTCTGCTACCTCGCAACAGACAACTGAAAACCTCTTAAAAGCCTTTCCCTCTACAAGATGGAGCCTTTGTTTTTATTCAAGAGGAAAAAACAGTGTTTACTAAAATATCATGTTTTTCACATAATGGTTGAATTTTATGCCTGATTTTCATCACCCAAAAGTAAATACAGGATCATTATATGAGAAATTATATAAGATTATAAGATTATATAAGAAAGTCTCCAAACTGCTATTCATTAATAAACAAATGGGAAAATATTGATTGTGTGTTTAAGACATAGATAAGAATTGAAGCATGGACGGCTGAGTGAGGAAGACTGAGACTGGGATGGTAGCCTCACAATTTGTAAGGACTGCATTAATAACAACTAACAGAAGTTCTTTCCAGTACGTAGAAGAATCCTCTTCCTACCTAAGCAAACCAAATGGACCTTTGTAGATAACACTGGGCTGCAGGGATTACCCAGCCTAAGTCACATAAGGAGCACTGTGTCCTATCTTTCCTAATCATTAATTTTCCATTTCATTATTGGTGGCTTTTTTAGCTTCATAGCTCACATGTTACTGATCCTTAGGGAAGGGATTATTTACCAGAGCACTATATGCTATCTATGAACTTCCTGAATGACTGGCACATTTTGGGAGCAGAGGTATATTGCTTTGATCAGATTCTCAAAGAGGTCGTTGACAACAAAATAGAATTTGAAATACTGATTTAGAGAACAAAGTGTCACTTAAAGCCAAGGTGTTTTAAAATACCACCTATTTAAATACTTCACTTGAAAAGCACTAACTCAAACACACACAAAGAAAATACTTAAATTTTTAAAGGAATAAACCTGTACAAAAGGGGACCTTGTATTATGTTGTAAATGGGGAAGGTTAATGAGATCTAAAGGCAGGTAAGGGTTCTATACGTCACTTCAAGTGGTGACATGATGATGCGAGGGGACTGTGCAGAGTAAAGTGTACATGATGTGATATCTAGATTACTCTCCAAAAATGCTATTCAAAGAGATATATTTTAAAAACTATAAAGTATAATGAAAAGGAACAAACTATTGATATGTGCAATATTTTGAATGAATCTCTAGAGAATTATGCTGAGAGGGGGAAAAAAGACAATCCCTAAACAGGCTGCACTGTTCCATTTACGTAATATTTTTGAGAGATGTATATAATAAAATTACAGAAATGGACAACGGATCAGTGACTATCAGAGGTTGAAGAGAGACTGGAAGCAGAAGGAACAGAGTGTGGCTGTTATAAAAGGGCATCGTGAGACATCCTTGTGGAGATAGAAACATTCTGTGTCTTGACTGTATAAACATCAGCATCTTGGCTGTGACACTGAACTCTAGTTTCCCAAGATGTTATCTCCGGGGGAAACTGGGTAGAGGGTACAATAGGGTCTCTCCGTATTATTTTCTATAACCACATGTGGATTTACAGTGATCTCAGTGTACTTTTTGAAATTCCATGAAGATGAATAAACAAAAATAAATAAGTAAATTCTTCCTGAAGAGTGACTCTGGACTTCTAATTGACTTCTCTTTCTGAGCCAGAGGCAGTCTCACCGTGTGACAAGTCCTGAGGTCCATATGACGACAGACAGGCACACTTGTCTGGAGCCAGAATGAGACAGTTAGCAAGCAAACTGTAAAACCTCAAACTATGTTCTAACCATCTTGTCAACTCCCTTTGAAATTTAAGAACACTAACCTAGTCAAACACCCTTGTTAAAAGTAGTTTGGGGTACTATTTTGAGGGTCCTGAGCAGGACTACCTTTATCTATTTACTATCACGTCTGTGTCTGGAAATAGACAATGATATTGACAATTCACCTGAGGCGAGTTACACCTGCCATTCCAACTCTTAATTCCAAGCCAGTTCCAGTAGTAGACCTGTTTTTCTTTTGGTTTGTTTTGTTTTTCACACTACTACTCCTGCTTGGAAAGCATCCCATTTCTTCTTCCTGCTTCACTAAGTTCTGCTTGTTTTTAAAGACTCACCTCCCCTCTGAAGCCTGCCTGCCTTAGAGATACCTCTCTCCACTAACTATTTTTTACTTTGTGCCACCACTTACTTTTCCATGCAGCTTAAGTTATTTGTGTTATTTACACCTCTTAACCTAAGTCCTATCTTCTTATTCACACTGCAAGCCACTCAAAAGGAATTTTGTCTCTGTCAATCTCTTGAAAACAGGAAAAAAAAGTTTATATCAGTGATAGCCAAGATTTTAATATTAGATCAGGCATGAGAGTAACTTATTCCCCTTCTGGACCTCAACTTCCTCAAATATAAAGTGAGGAAGGTAAAATTAGAACAATGGTTCTTAACCAAGGATATACATTAACTCGCCTGGGGCTGTCTTTGAAAATATTTGACCTTGAAAAGTGACTTAAATGGAGACAAAGGTAGCACCTCCTACACAGCACTGTTAAGAAGATTAAATTAGTTAATAAGTATAAATCAATTTTGCATAGTTAATGGAACATGTTAAGTTCCCAATACACTTTAGCTGCTGCTTAATACAGATTATATATCGCCAACCCAATTCACTGGGAGATATTTACTCTCCTAGACCAATGGTTCCCAATTTACAGTTTAAGAGCTTAGGGGAAGCTGGAGAGAAATTGCATCTAAATTCCTAGGTGTGTCTAGTGTTAAACATATGTGTATTTTTTGTGACTAGTGAGATACTAATTCAGGTAAATAGTGTTGGTGAATTCATACTTGCTTTTTGTCTCTGGGTATTTTCATAGTCAATACACATTATACACACAACTACTTTTGTAAAGTTCCTCCAATTTATTTTCTTCATTTTATAGTTTTCACACAAAGAAATTCTACCCCCAGAATATCAATTGTTATCAGTATCATTTCCTAAAACTATTCACTAGCCTATCTCAGAGATCGGAGTAAAGTGATTTATAGTTGCAACATAGTACAGAGGGACTTAAAAAGTTTGTAAATAAAGCTATAAAAGGAAAACTATAAACAATGTTTATTTAATTTTTATTTTGAAAGTAATAAGTTAAAGAATGGAGAGGAAAAAAATATGACTCCTGGATAATGTGCTATCCAATAAAACAGCAACATTCTTTCAAGCATATTTCCAAAATTCTAGTGACTTCTTGGAATCCACAATTCACTAGCCTAACACTTGAAGAAAGAAAAACCAAGGTAATGAGCCATATGATAACGAGGCTGAACGCACAGCTCTTTTCTGTTTAAATCAACACCCGTAAAGCTAAGGAGGGAGAGGGCTCATCAGCTGTGTTCTTCAGGACCTTCAAACTGATCAAAATCATTTTAAATAACTGGTACATAAATTTAAAAGTAGAAAAACTAACCTCTTTAGACACAGAAATAACTATAATAATGGGCTCTTTCTAAAGCATTGTTTAGAAATCTCTAAATTTTTACTCTGTTAATTTTTACTGTCCTTAATTCTCACATGATTTTTAGTACAATATTGTAAGCCAGGCAAAATATTACTTAAACCTATTTTTAAGAAATGGAGAACTTTAATCACAGAGAGTTTGGTCACACATGACTCCCCAGTTGTCCAAATCACCCTTGCTCTCTAGCTCTTTGGTGATAAGGGAGCTACAAATATTAGTTTGAAATTCTATCCTGCTTATGAGATTCGATTACCACCTCCCCTTGCTTTCTTTTGCAACTATCAAGCAATCCTGCAAATATCCATTTAACAACCAAGGCAGATAATCTAAATTTCAAACAGAAACAAAAACAAAACAGGCAGCAGCAGTCAGGTGGAAAAACGAGGGATGGGAGTCTGGGACTATATATTATATACTATTTTGGCAGAGAAACTTGAAAAAAAATCTCTTAACCTCTGCGGGTTTCATGTACATAGTTGTAACATGCAAAAATTGGCTTGTTAAGAGATTGCTAAGATCTCTGATTCTACAATTAACAAAGCCTAGTAAGTCTCTCCCCCTTGATCTAGAAACATGGTAAGGACAGAAACTTTCCTAAACAAACACAACTCCCATCATATAATTTCAGTCCCTCAGGCTAGGCCTGTCAGCATCTCTTCTTAGGATATAATAAAGAACTCTGATGAAATTAGGGCAATGAAGACCCAAGGGATGATTATAATAGAGTGAAAGGCTGGCTTTTGGTTTTCTCAATGACTTCAGGTTTATCTATGATGAATCTTCTATGAAGAGAGCCTTCATTGAACATCTCAAAGCAACATGGCTGAATTCCTTTTAATCTAAAAAGTCATACATTTTGACAAATGCCATCACAGAAGGAGGGAAGCACACACATTCAGCACTGGCTGCAATTAGAGATATTAAAACAGAAATATTCGAGGTAGTGGTGCCATCTAGCTACATTACATTACTTGTTTTTGTAAACCACTGCAGAAAAGCAAAGATTGTAATCGTTTCATACAGGCAGTGAAAGACATAATTTTTCTTTCTTATATCATCTCTCCATATAGAAAAAGAAACAAGGCTCAAAGAGATCAGTCAGCTAGTTGCAAGAAGCCCTAAGATCAGAGCCTGGTTATTCTAATTTAGACTTTAGCTCTTTCCACTTCCTCACCTCTAGTGACAGAGGGGTCCATAGGTTTCAAAGCATGACCTGATTTCTCCATCATCTCTGTCCTTCACCAATAAACCACTGCATAACAAAACTGTGCTTCCCTTCTTACACAGGTGGGGAAATTATTCACTACTCAGCCTCTAAAAATCTATTTTTATGAAGATCCCATAGAAAAGAAGTCAAAGACATTTGACAATTTTCAGAATGAGTGATGAGACAAATTTTGTCTCTCCACTTGAAAATCTCTATAACCAGGTTCTAAAACCACCCAAAAGCCTACCCTTGTCATACCAGTGGTTAAGATTTTCTCTCTCCTAACACTTGGGAAGGCCATCTGCATCAGACTAGGGCAACTCCTTCTTCTTTTTCCTCTTAGTT
Organism: Perodicticus potto; assembly: GCA_963574655.1. Classification (NCBI taxonomy): domain Eukaryota; kingdom Metazoa; phylum Chordata; class Mammalia; order Primates; family Lorisidae; genus Perodicticus; species Perodicticus potto. The sequence continues at coordinate 27,317 of CAUYRH010180389.1, forward strand.
GTCCTTGTATTGCTGCTCCAACCAAAGCCATTGGCAGTAGAAATGGAAAAAAAGTTGGTTGAATGCTACCAGCCCCTGCAACCCTCTCCCCAGCTACCATTTTCCTCCTCAACAAATACATATCTGCACTCATAGATATATACCACCACTTTCCTTAAGACCCAAGATACTTTTTTTACTACAAGAATAATTATTTTGTAATTATTTTTGTGACAATTTAAACAAATAGAAAAAAAATTTTTCCTGCTTCCCTACTCAATCTCATTCTCTTGACCAAATTAGTGTGCACAATTTGGTGTGTAGAATCTTTATATTTTTATGCCTACATACATACATGTAAAGTGTACCTAATAATAGTGTTTGCGTTTTATGTACATGTGATTAACCATTTTGCTCTGAAACCTGCTTTTTTTCATTATCAATAGGTTCTAGAGAGCTTTCCATGTTAATGTATGGCTTTAACTCATTTGCTTTAATAGCCAAATAGAGTCCACAATAGAGCTATGCAATACTTTTAACCATAATGTACAAGATAGGCATTCAAGTTATTTTTACTTTATTTTCCTTCTTTCTTTTTGTTTTTAAATCATAAATAATATTGTCATAAATGTTTCCACATAGAGTGGCGCCTGTAGCTCAGGGGGTCGGGCATTGGCCACATACACCGAGGCTAGTGGGTTTGAACCCAGCCTGGGCCAGCTAAAACAACAACGACAAGGGCAACAACAACAAAAAATAGCCGGTCATTGTGGAGGGTGCCTGAGGTCCCCTCTACTTGGAAGGCTGAGGCAAGAGAATCGCTTAAGCCCAAGAGTCTGAGGTTGCTGTGAGCTGTCACACCATGACATTCTACCCAGGGTGACAGCTTGAAACTCTGTCTCAAAAAAAAAAAAAAAATTCCATATACATCTATTCTTATTCTCTGGCATCCTTATTTCTACAAGATAGAGTCATAAAATGCAGTTTTCCGCTTACTAATTGTTAGAAAACAAAACACTCTTAAAAAGTTCATGAATTTAAAATGGTACCAATTTCAAGAAAAAACTCATGCAGCTTCAACTGGGGTAGCTCAAATGGGGCTGGGGGATTCATTTCCCAGATAGCTCATTCCAATGGCTGGCAAGTTGTTGCTGGTTATTGATGGAGACCTCAGGGCTGTTGACCAAGAACTTCGATTACTTTCCATGGAGGCCTCTCTGTGGACTGCTTAGGCTTCTCTATCAGGGGTGGCCTGTGGCCTTCTGATTTCAAGATCCTTGTCCTTTTTTTAGCACCAAAGAAGGCAAGACAAGCTTCATCTTTCTCTGTTGCACCCCTTTTAATGAAAGGATAGGATTTGTTCTATAAAATTTGTATTCAGTTGAAAGGATCCACTGAAGGACCAGAAAGGCCACAGGTTTCCTTAAAGTCACAGGTCCCCGACCCCTGGATGGGAAATGGAGATCTCCTAAGACCTGATCCTGGAAATTGGCAGTGTCCTTTCAACCATATTCTATTGGTCAATCTATCACAAATCTCACCTAGATTTGAGGAGAGGGGACATAAGCTTGTCAATGGGAGAGGTAAGTAAATCGTAGGCAACCAACTTTAATCTCCAAGTAGGATGGCTGAGTGAAAGCATGCACACTTTTGGTATGAATAAATATTGCCAGATTCTTTTATGAAAGGACTTAATTTGTGCATTCAGTACATATTTGAGAAATATAGTGACCTGGCACTGTTCTAGATACAGAACAGAGCAATAACCAAAACAGACAAAAATCTGTATATCGGTATAGCTATATTTAGATATGGTAGATTGACAATCGATCAAGTCGATCTATCCGTAGGATGTCAGGCGGAGGTAAATGCTATGAGAAAAACACAGCAGGGAAGGGGACTACGGAGTATCTAGGAAGAGAAGGGGCAATTTTAAAATAGAATAATAGGGGAAGATTTCACTCTCAAAATAATAGAAAGTAGCAAGGCAAACCTGAAGGTGAGCACGTTTGGAATGTACCAAGATCAAGAGCAAAGCCATGAGGCAGGAGGGGAATGAGCACAGAGGGGGAGGGTAGAGACGAGGAGGGAAAACTGGGAGGCCCGGAATCCACTGCAGTCATTCATCCTGCTTACTAGCAACATATCCTACAAGCATATATAAAGGAAATGTTCATTTGACCTCAAGATGAAGTAAAATATTAAAGACATATGCCCCCAGTGTGAACTGTTTGTAGAAAATGAATGAAATAGGGTTTTATGAGGATGCTGCTGCACTAAGATTCAAAGCAGGCCACTGAGGCATGCTGCCCAAAAGCTTAGATTTGATATGTTAATGGTAACGGGGTGTTGGTGCAAGGGCAGCCCTGGACCCAGCACATGAGGTATGAGACGTCCTAGACAAGGCATGTCAGTAGAGGGAACCAGAGAATGGAACAGCAGAACCAGAAAAGAACCTCACCTTCTTGAAAATTCTTTACAGCATCAGCCTTAATAAAAACTTTAACTTTCATTGTTTTAAGTAGTTGTATAATTCTGAAAAAATTGTTTTCCAATAGAAATCTTCAGAACTTCAACATGCCTTCTTCACTCACAGTAAAAATCCTGTTCATCTCGCTGTGGTTAAACATGCCTTTGGGTGTTACACAATAAGTCCTTTTTTGCTGAAGTCTATGATTCAGAAAAGATTCAGTTTGAGAGGGAAGTCTATAATAAAAGCTCTTGACTCAAAGGCCTCTGTCTAGTACAGTTCTCCTAAATGGAACCCAGTGAAAGTGCACTAGCAAGTTTCACAGTTTATCTGTGGCCTGCCATCAGTTTTCAGAAAATGACATTTATGTCCCTTGGTCACTTTAACAAGTGCTTTATTGTTTGGTGATATTTGGACTTCTGACCTCTTCAGATCCCTGAGGTTAAAGTCAAAATGCTTTAACAAAACTGCATTTATCCAACTCATCTAGAGGCTTAAAAAGCATTTTTCTCCTAAGAAAGAGATATTAGTGGTCATTTCCCAACCTTTATTCTTAAGATATTATAAATTACAGTTTGTAGAAGACCTTCTGACCCAATAGCTTTTAATAGACTATCGGGCCTTTATCAGGAGATTTCTGTGAGAATTTTTGTAAATCAGAAGCTTAAGAATTCTTACAATGTCTCTAGTGGTCATAATGTAGTGTTTTAATATGCATCAGATTTTTCTAAAGAGAGGGCCACTTTCTGGGAATATTACAGAAATTCACAGAGCAGAATTCACCCAACTAGACCTCCCAGGATCTTTGAGTAAAATATTTTATCTGAGCTGCAAATGTGAGCCTCCAAGCTTTAAAGCTTGGTAAGTACATCTTTGCAACCCCCAACTTTACCCTGTGAGCCCATGCTAACACATCCGCACACCCACGCCCACACATAACCACTTACCAGGTACTTTATACTCTGTCGAAACTCAATAATTATTACCCTGTTCCTATTCAATCCCTTTTATCGATTATCTGCTGAAAGACTTAGAATGCTTGTCTTATTCTATAGATGACAAAGAGAGGAGAGTTTAAATAAAGGATCAAGATTTGTTGAGCTCTGAGCTAAACCTAACTCAGTAATATTAATTTAAACATGCTGAACATCAAGACCTGCATTTAGGTCTAAAATATCAACCGCAAGTGTGGGAACAGGAAGAGAACTTGTTTAGCATAATTGCTATGAAAGAGGCATGTAGGTTAATTATAAATTTACTATATGAAACAATGTGATGTGACCACCAAAATGGGAAATAAATGCTCTTAGCCTTTATTAATAAGAAACAGTATCCTGATCCAAGAAAGTAATTTTCCTACTTGATCAGAACACACCTTAGCATTTTGTCCTCTTCTGGGTATCACATAAATAGGTTATTGAAAGCCACTACCTATTCAGTCATTGAAATGAATAGACCACTGGTTCTCAAACTTTGATACACAATTAGAATCCCCTGGAACGCTTTTAAAAATCTTCATGTCTAGGCTGCACCCCATAGTAATGAATCAGAATTGCAGAGGGTAGGCCTGAGGCAATAACATCTTTTTAAAAACTTTTCAGATTCTAGTGCATAGCACAGCTTGAAAACCAGGGCAGCGGATATAACCTTCTTCTAACCATCTCTTTCGTCTATTGTTTATGTCTCTTTCTTCCTCGACCCCCCAAATTCACACCTTCAAAAGTTCTTCCTTAACTGCCTCAGTAGCCCACATAGGATCCTGGACTCCAGGATTGCTTTACTTTAACCCACTCTCCCTTTACCAGCTGCCAAGATGATCAAGATGGTCCCCTATTCATAATACTTCAGTAACTATGTATAATATTCAGCATAGAGTTCAGACTCCATTAAGCACACAAGGCTTTACCATCTGAGCCCTGTCTGTCCTCTGCAGTCCTTCCCTAGTCTTCTCTTTCACAACTATAGCATTACCCCTTTTCACTTTTGCCATATTTCACTGAGTGTGTCACACTGCTGTGTATTTCTGTGCCTCTGCTAATGCTCAGCTTAATGTTTCTTTTCCTTCAAGTCTCAATTTCGGTAACTCTTTAAGCAAACTGTCTTTGATGCCTATATATGTGCTCTGTATCATCTAGTATATACTTGTATTTAGCATCAATCATGTTAAATTCTTAATTTTTATTTCCCCGTCTTTCACATGACATGCTAAACTTTTTGAGTTTAGGTTCTCATTGTTATCTGCTTCTGTACCTCACTGGGCAGCACAATACCCAGCACGCATCAGTCCTCGAAAAACTTTTGTGGATTGAAAAATACAGATGGACGACGATTGACCTAAAATCCACGTCCTGTGAATTGACCGTGGATGTTTGCTCTGGGAGAAAGCAGGCCGTGGGACATGCTAACCATTTTTAAATGGGTAAAACTTCATTATAGAAGATCATTCAGAATAAACGAATAGAAATTATTGGAGATACATTTTTACTCAGTTTCAATTTTTTAATAATTTTATAATTTTACAAATGAGATGCTTTCCATGAGGAATAATACTCACTTCAAAGAACTATGCAAGCAGGGTGTGAATTTTAAATGTAATTCTTCACCAAATGGTGGTGGGGAGAATAAATAAAGAATTCCTAAGATTGCTTCCAACTTCAGGATTTTTTTTACTTTAATGTGAACGTGTAGTAAACAAATTAACTTTTCACAAAACCTTGTTTTCTTTTTAGTTAGAGAAACTATTATCCAATAGGAATGAAAACTAAAGCACAAAAAAGTTGGCTATTAAAAAAAAAGCATTTTCTATATGGCATTAAAATAAAGATATAAAGAACTTAGGGAAAAGATGTACTGCTATTGCAAACTGTCACTAAATTTCCACAAACCTGGAAAATTCTTAGAGCAAGTGGATGAGAGAAAACAAACAACTGCTATTTATACCAACCTCCTACCCTAAGCCCTGAAAGCTTATGCACAATGACTACTTAAGAGAATTTAAATATCAAATTAAATCAACCATATTATAACTCTTTTTACTATCCAAGTATAGTCATCTCCTCCAATGAAGGAAAGCTCAATAAATTACACTTAGAAAGAGCTACTCAATCACCCACGTAGCTCCTGGCTGCCACCAGAAAGATCAGAGGAAATTATTATTAGAAACTTGGGAAAGACACATTAGAAGCCACAGCAAAGGCCTTGGATATTTAAAAACTCAAATAGTTTCCGTGTGTGTTAAAGCCAAAACTAAATTTGCCCAAACATTGAATATACTGGGAAAAAAGATAAATCAATATGAAAGATTGGAAAATAAGAGATACATGGAAATGGAGACTCCCAGGAAATGGAGAGGTAGGTACGGATGAACTCAAAGTAGGAGAGATGAAGAATATTTTTACTAGAGAAAACTGCACAGTTCACTTTTTTCTTAGCTAAAATGTCTGTATTTCACACAGAAATTGAAGAAATTTCCTGGCCAAAAATAAATAAATAAATAAATAAAGGAGGAGCTAAAACTCAAAAAGGACATTTTACATAAGCAAATGGTGGAAACACCCCCAAAGCCCATAGAACATTTGTCAGAGGACTTGATTTGCGCCTCTATCTCTCCACATGGGAGCATTATCTGGGCTTCGCACACATGGGCTTCTTACCAAGTCCCAGAAACTCTCTTCCAGAGAAGCTCCTTCCCTAAATGCCAAAACTCCTACCTTCTGAGAAGGGCAGCTTTCTTGCAACTCACCAAAAGGTGCTTTTTGGAAAACCTAGGACATAGTCTGTTTTCAACAAAGGCTGATAGAACAAATGGATGAGCAAACTCACCTGCTGTAAATGGGTATAATCAGATCCCAATGCCTTTTCCTATTAAACCAATTTGAAACTCTTCAGATACAAAGATTTTAGAATTCAAGTCAGTGTCTTCTGCACGCTCCAATTGCGATGCAACCCCTGGAGTTATCTCCATGAGCACCTCTTTGAAAATTACTTCTGAAATCATTCAGAAATTCTACTCTGTCCTCAAAATTCTCCCTAAGTTTTTTTTAAAATGTGCCTTCGCCTGCTAACAAGTTCCCTATAACTCAAGATAATACTAGTGCACCAGAACACACATGTTTTGTCAGGTTATTTTTCCCTGTGTCAAGATGATACATTTTCCTAATCCATCCAAACACTTCCTCCAGGGACCTCTGAAGATCAATAACAGACACTTTTAATTTCTCTGGTCCTTATTAAGGTCATAATCTATGGCCATAAATGTACTTTTCCTCTAACCAATATAACCGACATTTACAGAGTGCCTATTATTTTTATTAAATGAGTAGATTTCTAACCTTTATTCCTTCCTGTAGTAGCAGCAGATCACTAAGTAAAAGGTTCTTTTTCATGTAGCAAGTGTCCTCCCTCTGCTATCCTATCCACATGTATTTCTTAATAAACTTCCGTCAAAACCAGGACTGAAAGAACAGATGAGCTGGACAGAGCACATGAAATTCTTTTAGGCTCAGCAGCCTGGTTTCCATTATCTGCACACATATTTCTGTTGGGATCCAACTGTTTTTGAAATCTTTCGTTATGGGGTTTGGAGTCCATCTTAAAATATAAATATTTATGGTGAATAAAAAACAAAGTCATACAGTTTTACAGTCAAAAATCCTCCCTGGATGTTCTAAGCTGATTTATTGCCAATGGAGTTCTCCTTATTGAAAGGGAAGAAAAAAAAGCATGAGGAATGCCACTAACATGTCTAAGGATAAATAGCTCAGCTCTCTATTACATTCACAGCCAACAGGGTTCTGCTCAGGGATACTTCCCTCCCTTCTTGCTTGCTGATGACCTTCCTATATTCCCCTTCTCAGAGCTCTACAAGCCCCCAAACGCCAACAGTATATTCAATTAGCTAAAGATAAGATGGAAATTATGAGCAACTGAACTACAACTGAACTCCAGAATGCAGCCCCTTTACTCTGTCCCTCTCTAAGACATTCTTTAACCACAGCCTTTGGCCACTGCCAAAGCCATTAAGTTAAACTTACACCCTCCAGACAACCTTGCTCCCAGAGCAACTAGTCTGGACAATTCCTGTTTTGCCTCAACCGCTTAGCTCCCAACATAACTCGCTTACCATTAAACTGCTCCTCTAATACCTTTTCAGAGGCCAAGTCAAGGCTGCAAGCAATGTAAATCCAGTCTACTGGAAAGAGTTGTATACAACAGAAAACTGGCTCAAGCTCAAGGAAAAAAGAACAGAAAACAAAGGTTACAAAAGACAGAGTGATGACATTCATATATCATTTTTACAGTTCTTTCCAGGCTTCACTCTCAAGATTGTAAAGAAGCATACCATTCAGACCATGGTTCACTTTACTGTTTCATTTATTCAGACATTCATAAAATATGATAAAATTATTAAATGTTAGGTGTATATATATATAATATTTAATTCTAAATACACTTTAAAGAGATTCCATAGGCAGAAGACATATTGTATCATGTTTATTGAGACAGAAAGAAAAAGTCTCCATGGTTATAGCAAATAAGTAAATTATTTATTTATGCTAAGCTGAAGCTGGAGAAAAGCTGAGATATGCTGGGAAACTTCAGATTTTCCTCTTATCAAACAGATACAGAGGCTCGATGCCTGTAGCTTCAGTGGCGAAGGTGCCAGCCACATACACCAGAGCAGGCAGGTTCGAATCCAGCCTGGGCCTGCCAAAAAACAATGACATACAACCAAAAAGTAGCTGGGCATTGTGGCGGGTGCCTGTAGTCCCAGCTACTTGGGAGGCTGAGGCAAGAGAATCGCTTAAGCCCAGGAGTTGGAGGTTGCTGTGAGCTGTGATATCATGGCACTCTACCCAGGGTGACAGCTTGAGGCTCTGTCTCAAAAAAAAGAAAGAAAGAAAGAAAAAACAGATACAGATACCATCCTATCCAGATATATGGATAGAACTGCAACATCAAACATGTAATTATGCTGGAAAAATGGAGAAAACAAAACGTCCCCTATATCTAGAAGAAAATATGCTTATTATCTAAAATGTTTATTATTTAAATTTCCCTATCCTATTCAATCAACTTTTGCCCATCACCATTAAACCATGACCATCCTTGTTTCCTTTTCCACCCTCTCATCTCCAGCCCATGCTTCCCATTGTCAAAAGTGTCCAGTTAATGAGGTGCATAGAGGTTAGCCTCCAGAGTAGAGATGATAAAGAAGTGTGGAGAGCAGGCTTTGAGGGCAAATGGAGAAGAGCTAACAAAAATCTCTGACAATCTTTCAGAGAATTGCAGAGCAGATAAAATAAGATGATTTACGTGAAAATGTCCACACAGACAGCACTTCGTACATACGACTTCCCTTTCTACCCAGTCTTGCAGGGTTTTCATGTTACCAAAAGCAAATGGAGGGAATTGAACTCACAACGAGCATAGTCTATGGGCCCCTCGAACTCTAATTTCTACAACTATGTTTTGGTTCCTCTTTTATCACATTAAAACTCTCATTTGGAAGACATTCTTTCTTGTGGCTAATCAGAAATTTTCATTTTGCTGTTTAAGAACATTTCAGGAACATGCTCCCAAGATGTAACTCCAGACCTAATAGAAACCATGTCTTTAGAAACTAAGAATGAGGTAGATACAGAGACAATTCAGCAAAGGTATCTCAGGTGAAAAGTAATTGCTCAAAAAATATATTTCCCCCTTCTGTCTAAGCCTGTCTCTCCCTTAGCTGTGTGCTTTGACTATAACGCACCAATAAAAGCGAAATAACGCCATGCCTGAATGAGAACGACTCTTCCTAAATGCACAAACATAGATTGAAATAGCACTATTAGATTTATTCTACTCGAATAATTTCAGACCAGAAAACCTAAAGGGAGCTTGAGTCTGAATACTCAGGAGTAGGTTGGAAGGCCAGATAAGAGGAAAGGAGTATGTTCTAAACTGAGCTTTGATCAAGAGATGATACTTTACTCCAGAAAAAAATCAGTTTCCCCCCTCTGTATATTTGTTCTTAGTTCTTAAACGGTCCTGAATGGTCTCCTGGGACAAGATGTTTGTTCTCACGGTCTATAATGTCAGCCAAGCATGCTTCTTTGAAAACCCTGTTCCCTCTGGGGAATGCTGTCTTCAACACCCCTACCCCTGGCACTCCCCCAAATATCCATAAATGAAGTTTCTTTGCTCCTTCAAATCTCTGCTTAAACATCACAGTACCTGACAGGCCTTTCCTGGTCACTTTATCCAAATAGTAGCTCCACTCCATCACTCTCTTTATCTTTGATTTTTCTCCAAAGCACTTATTACCCATGACATATATTTTTACTTGTCTGCTTCTACCTACCTCAGTCCCTATGAAATCAGACTGTGTCTATTTTGTTCCCTAGAGTCTATACCAGTCCCAAATAAATAACGAATGCACAAAAAAAAAATTGTATTTGGCTGAAGGTAGACAAGGTGTACCAAAGAAAAAGGATTCTGTACTTTTATTGGCAGTATATAAAGTATAACTGTAAGCCATGTGATTAACTCACTCACACCAAAACCTACACATCCAAATGTGATTTGTCCTGTTTAAGGTCCTCAATTCTGGTACCTATTCACTTATTTGCATTAAGCTACCATTATTTAAAATTTGTCAGAACTCCATTTTATTACCAACATCAGCTCAAATTCTTTTGGAATAGTGTCAGTTGTAGCAAATATAGGTGAGTTTGATTTTCTTAAATAACCCCAGATCACTTGGAGTAAAAGATGGCAAGTGAAGTAAGTAAGTTGACTGGATGATAGCAATTGTGGTCAAATATGAAGGACTATTATTTGGCAATCTGAGCTCAATTCTTCAGAAGCTCAAACTGAAGACCATGGCCTCCAGAAAATGAGTTACAAAGGTTTTTGCCTAATGGTGACATGATCATAATAAGTTCACCATTTTAAAGTAACTACTTTGAGGGAAAACTTCCATTTACATGAAAACATTCTAATTCTAATGTTAAATATTGGCTCATCTCCTCTGGCTCTTATACATAAGTCTCAGATTTTCTTCTCCAAAGGGTTAAATGGGAATTTAAAATAAACAGTTTCCATGAATTTCACTCTCCTTGAATTCCTACAGGATGTATTTTAAAATGTACCTCTTCGTACTGTGTTTTCAATTTATGGGACATTATCTTCCCTCTCCCCAGAAACCTAAAGTCGTGTCAGGGGACCTGTGATTAGGTACTATAGTGAGAACTATCAGAAAGGAACATGTCCCATAAAATGATCTCTCATGTTTATAGCAATTCACAGTTTATACGGGAACTTATAGAAGGAACAAAAAGAAATGTTTCCTGACTCTATAAGGTTTCTGGAAAATATCAGAAACTTTATAGAAACCTGGTTCTGAACCAAGCCGAAATGAGGCATCTCAGCTAGTCACAAATACACACGATGCTAAACACGGCTGAGACAACTTTGGATAGCCTGCAGCTTGAAAAGTTCATTGGGTAATAATATTTAAAATTCTTGACTTGGTTATTAAATATAAAATGGAAACATGGAAATCCAACACCATTTCTAGGTAGTAGACCCATGAGATTAAAAGATAACTTGATCTTTTTTTCCTCAAATTTACTACCCAACATAAACAATTTATAGTAGACATGGCCGTTAAAGACATCTGCTATAAAAGAAATGCATTAAAACATACACCTGTTGGTTTCTATGGTAGGCCAGTTAATGCCTCACCAAAGACATTAGATCCTAATCCCTAGAACCTATAAACATTACCTTTTAAGTATCAAATTAAATAAACAAGAGACTATTAGCCTGAGAGGAACTATTACTTCCAGTTCCTACATAACATACTGCAACCTAATTTAGTAGTAAACAAAGTGAACCTAATTTAGGAGTGTACTTTGTACCAGCAATTTTAGCCAATCACAAATAGCCAAGTTTCAGCCAATCACAGGCAGCCAACTGGTCAGATCAGATCTATGAAGGCAAATGCCTCATCACATCATGCCTGAAAAAGGCAAACACCTAGCTGTAGCCTGTCAAGTAATTTCTCTATTTTGCTTCCATGTTTGGCCTATAAAAGCTCACTGCTCACACTCTGGGTGGAGCTCTCTGAACCTCGGCTGGTTCTGAGTAATGCCTAATTCATGAGTCATTCTTTGGTCACATAAGCTGTATTAAATTTTTCTGAAGATATGCTTTGAATATAGAGAAAAATGACCTTTGATGATGTGGCTATGTACAGGTCCTTGAGATGGACAGATTATCCCAGTAGGTCCTAATGCAATCTTATATATCCTTACAAGAGAGAATAGAAGGAGATTTAACAAAGAGACACATGGAAGTAAAGGGGGCAAGGTGACCAGGTAGGCAGAGACTGGAGTGTTTTGACTATTTAGATCCCTTGAGGTTCCATACAAATTTGGGGGCCATATTTTTTCTTTGCCATAAAACAAAATCGCCTATATTAAACTATAATTCACACATCATTCAGTTCACACATATATTTTCTCCTACGAGATTTATAAGTTTCATAGCTTTTTGCGGGGGAGGGGACGAGATCTCACTATATCACTCAGGCTGGTCTCAAACTCCTGGGCTCACGTAATCTTCCCTCTTCTGCCTCACAAGTAGCTAGGACTACAGGTTATGGGCCACCATCCCCAGCTATAGCTCTTCTGTTTAGGTCTATTATCTGTTTTGAGGTAATTTGTGTGTGTGATGTGAGGTAGGAGTCAAATTTCATTCTTTCACATATACACACCCAGTTGTCATAGCATCATTTGTTGAAGAAATTTTTCTCCTCCCCAGTGAATTGTCTTTATATCCTTGCCAAAAAACAACTAATAAGGGCTGCACCTGTAGCTCAGTGGGTAAGGCGCCAGCCCCATATAGAGATGGTGGTGGGTTCAAACCCTGCCCTGGCCAAACTGCAACAAAAAAATAGCCAGGAGTTGTGGTGGGTGCCTGTAGTCCCAGCTACTCAGGAGGCTGAGGCAAGAGAATCGCCTAAGCCCAAAAAGTTGGAGGTTGCTGTGAGCTGTGATGCGACAGCACTCTAACGAGGGTTAATAAGTGAGACTCTGTCTCAAAAAAAAAAAAAACAAAAAACAAAAAACTAATAATAGATGCAAGAGTTTGAAGCTAATTTATAGCTTTTGTATGAAGGGTATAACCCAACTATAGCACAAGAACATGGGGAAAGGGGCAGGGGTAGGGAGGGGAGGGGAAGGTTGGGGTGGAGGGAGGATAATTGGTGGGGCCACACCTACGGTGCATCTTAGAAGGGTACAGTCGAACCTTACTAAATGCAGAATACAAATGTCTTCATATAATAACTGAGAAAATGCCAGGAAGGCTATGTTGATCAGTTTGATGAAAATAGTTCAGATTGTATATGAAACCAGCACATTGTACCCCTTGATCACACTATTATACACAGCTATGATTTAATAATAAAGACAATAAAAAAAAAATAATAAAGAGTTTATTTCTGGACTCTTAATTCTATTCCATTACTCTATATGTCTATCTTTATGCTAGTAATGTTTAAGTTCTTAATTATTGCAGCTTTATGGTACAATATGGCAAGTCTTGAAATCAGAAAGTATCTGCCCTTCAACTTAGTTATTTTTAGGAATGTTTTGCCTATTTTAATTCTTTCAGAGTCCATGCAAATTTGGAGACCATTTTGTCAATATCAGCAATGAAGATAGTTGAAACTTTGATAGGGATTGCTCTGAACCAGTACATCAATATGAGGAATATTGCCATCTTAGCTACATTAATTCTTCAGATCCATAAATATTTAATTAGGCTTTAAATTAATTGTGTAAGTTTTTAAGTAATTTCTTATTTCTTTAAAAACTTTTAAAATGGGAACATACTACAATTCAGCCACAACCTTTACTTCTAAGTAATTTCTTCTTTGGATCTCGGTTCCCTTTTAAATAACATATTCTTGTTCCAGAAGAGAGTCAGCTTTTCATCGTTCTTTCTGTCTAAATTATATCCAAAAGACAAACCTCAAAGGGACACGCGTATGACCTCAGTGGTCCTGCACAATCTAAGGTAAGTTCACTGTGACTGTTGAGGACCCAGTGCCAACAACAGCCGCATGACCAAGGGCAGCTGCTCAAAGTGCAAATTGTAAAATATTTTCATTTTTTATTTATGTAGGTTTTAAAATTTTTTTCCAACAATGTTTTGTAGTTTTCAGAGTCAAAATTTTACACATTTGTTGAATTTATCCCTAAATTTTATTCTTTTTGATGCTATCAGAAATGGAATTGTCTTCTTAATTTGTTTTCAGATTTATAATTGCTGATGTCTAGCATACAATTTTTTAACATTGTACCCTGCACTCTTGCTTAACTCATTTACTAGCTCTAATAATTTTTTAATGGATTTCTTAGGATTTTATATATAGGAGAGCAAGTCATCTACAAAGAGAGATAACTTTACTTCTATCTTTCCAATCTGGATGTCTTTTATTTCATTCTTTCCTAATTAACTACTAGAACAATGATTTTCAACTGGCGTGCCCCTGCACTCTGATATGCTGTGAGAGGATCTTAGGTGTACCACAAAAATTTTTGAGGATCATTAATTAAATTATTTTTGAAGAAAGTTCAAAGCACAGTATTATTTTTTACTTTTTTCTCTGATCAACATAATTTAAGTGTGCCATGAAAATTTAACTGTAGGTGCAAATGTGCCTTGAGATAAAAAGGCTAAAAACCACTGCTCTAAAATAATGTTGAATGGAAGTGGCAAGAGCAAACATCTTTATTCTGTTTCTGACCTTAAGGGGGAAAGTATTCAGTCATTCATCATTAAGATAATGTTAGCTGTGCATTTTTCATAGATGTCCTTTATCAGATTAAGAAAGTTCCCATCTATTCCTATTTTGTTGAACATTTTTATTATGAATTTTATCAATTTTTTCTGTATCTATTGAGATTATCACGTGATTATTCTTTATTATAATGATATGACACATGAATTAATTTTTTATGTTAAACCAAACTTTCATTACTGGGAAAAATCCCATTATATCAAAGTGTGTGATTCCTTATATATGTGGTTTATATAGCATGTAATTCTTTTCTTATGTCTTCTGACTTCTGTTGCTTATAACAGAATACCTGAAACTGGATTTTTTATGAACAAAAAAGATTCACTTACTAAATTATGGAGGCTGAGAAGTCCAAGGTTGAGAGGACCTTCTTGCTGGTAAGGACCCTCTACAACATTCCAAGGTGGTGAAGGGTACTCAGTGAGGGGTCTGAACAGGCTGGCTCAGGTTTCTCTCGTTCTTTTTATAAAGCCACCAGTCCCATTCTGGTGATAACCCATTAATCATTAACTCATTAATCCATTAATTTATGCATAAATTAATCCATTCATGAGGAAAGAGCTTTCAGGACCAATCAACACTGCCACGTTGGGGGTTAAATTTTAAAATGAGTTTTAGAGGGAACAAATACTCAAACCATAGTAACTTGGCTTCATACTATTTTGTTGAGGATCATTGAATCTTTATTCACAAGATATACTGATTCTGTAGTTTTCTTATGATGTTTTTGTATGTCCTTCCATTTTTTTCTCTTCAATTTTCTGATTCATACTCTTATTTTATGTTCAAGAAATACTAAGTGCTTGCTGGTAGGGTTTTAGGATAAATAAAATATTTATACACTCCCCATGGAAGTATGGAACTGATTAAAAAAATAGGTATCAGTTAGATGGAGATCATCTTTATTATTAAAAAATCCATTGGTGAATGTGTCTGTATCTGTGTGAAGCCAAAGGGCTTGCTAATACTTCACCAGTTAATTACGCAGACTTACCCGCCTTCTACCTCTCATCTTTGGCAGCAAGTGTCAAACCTCAAGCTACAAGGCAAGAGCCTACTTTCCTAAGATAACCTTAATTAGGACCAGAAAGCAGAGTAGAACAAATTCTCTCTGTAGAAAGGAAGATCCCAAAGACCAGAGGAAGGAGGATAAAGATAAAGGTGCAAGCAACCAGGAATATTATTCCAAAGAAGACCCTTCACATGGAAGTGTAAGAAACGTGAAGAATTCTTTCCCTATATCTAATATTAATGTTTCAGGTTTTATGCAAGGTCTGGAGATAGAATATAAATAAGATGCAATCTCTACACTCAAAGACTTTTTGAGTCAGTGAGAGTGCTCTACATAGAAACTCAGAGATATGGTTTATTTATCAATCTGACTAATTTTTATAAATCCTAAATCAGAGGCATGATTTACTGAACATGCATTTGTTGATTCACCACATTCTCAATGACAGGCCATTTGACTTAATTCTCACCCATGAAAGCAGGAAACACATCAAATGCTCCAAGAGTGGAAAAATTCTGTATCCCCCTGAAAGTATTTGGTGAAGTTGGAGGTCTACATTTAGCTCTTATCCTCTAAAAACAACAACAAAAGCTATTGTTCCTGAATTAATAGAATAATGGGCATGGTCTCTGTCCCATGAATACAGACATGGGCTTATACTAGAATTGACACATTTTATGTTAGAAATGAGACTAAGAAAATTTTTTGAAAGTAAAGAGTGTTAATATTTAAACTTTGGTGAAGAAGGGAATTTATGGACCTCTGCTCCTTACTACTATACTAACTATGCTACAATTGACACATTTTATGTTAGAAATGAGAGTAAGAAAATTTCTTGAAAGTAGAGTGTTAATATTTAAACTTTAGTGAAGAAAGGAATTTATGGACCTCTGCTCCAAAGATTATAAGCCTACTAAATCCAGTCTCTCCCAGTGACTAAAACTATTAATTCTGCACACACACACACACAAAACTATACGATGATTCAAAAAAGTTTAAAAAATGTACTTGTATCATAAAGATAATTTGTGGACTAAAGTGAAAACGTGAAGTACAGGGACTATCCAGACTTGTTTGGGGTTTTTTGTTTGTTTTAGTTTTAAACTTTATTTACTCCCTTTCTCCTCCCTCTCCACTGCTTGATTTCCAATGACTTTCACTTTTCTCTGTCCACATGTATACCCACTGGACAGTTCCAGTTTATTAGAGAGTACATGTGTTATTTATTTTTACATTCTTGAGATATTTCACTTTGGATAATCGTTTCCAATTCCTTCCAAATTGTTGAAAAAGGCATTAATTCACCCTTTTTATGGCTGACTAGCATTCCATAGATGCCATATTTTGTTAACCTACTCTTGAATTGACGGGCACTGGGGTTGATTCCACATCTTTACAGTTGTGAATTGTTCTGCAATAAACATACAAGAGCAGGTGTCTTTTTGATAAAATAACCTTTTTTCCTTTGGGTAATTACCCAATAGTGGGATTACTAGATTGAATGGTAGGTCTAGTTTTAGTTCTTTGAGGTATCACTATACTACTTTCCACATAGGTTATACTAATTTGCAGTCCCACCAACTGTGTACAAGCATCCCTTTCTCTCTGGATCCATGCCAGTATCTATTGTTTTGGGAGTCATTCTCACAGGAGTAAGGTGATATCTCATTGTGTTCTTAATTTGCATTTCCCTGATGATTAATGACATTGAGCATTTTTTCATGTGTTTTTTGGCCTTTTGTCTATCCTCATTTGAAAAAATTCTATTCATATCTTTTGCCCACTTTTTAATGGGGATGTTTATTTTTTTCTATCTAGGCAGTGGTCTTGGTAGCTGGGCTGGGGCATTTGCATAAACCAGGTCCAAAAGTAATGGTTGCTCCAGGCTGGGGGGTTCTTGTTGAAGCATTGGACTTCAAGGTGGGTCTCCCAGCTCAGCAACAGTGGTAAAGACTTGGGATGGGGTCTTGGGGCCCAGGCACAACTCTGGAATCCTGGAGCACATCACAGGCCAGGCAGGCACTCTGGAGTTTCAGGGATTGAGCCCCAAGCTTTGGTGCAACAAAAGCCTTGGAGCTGGAGCTGAAAATCATGGAGTGGAGTCATACAGATGGAGAGGCTGTTCTGCCAGCACAGAGCTTGCTAAAGCCCAGCCCAGGGAGATGTTTGTCCCAGCTGCCCAGGGACTGCAGAGGAGGACCAGAGCTGCTGGTTGACCAAGGTTCTTCCTCCCTCCCTAGGTACCCATGAGGTAATCACTCAAGGCTTTCTAGGTGATGCCTGAGGCTTTGCCTCTATTCAGGTCGCCAAAGTGGGCAGGGGCACTTGACTCCTAGTCACAGGACATGACACAGGGGAACATCTGTTTCTGCCTCCTCCCTCCCTGGGCCAGCAGGGGTGATGGAAAGGCTACTGAGAAAGCTGAGTCCCCAGCAGACCTGGTGCCATGCCCCTAAGCATTCAGGATAGCATCAGATTCAGAAACCCGGGATTGGTAGCCTCCAGGTCTCTGCTGCATCTGCTCTCCAGTGCAATGTCTGTACAGACTCTGAGCAGCACCCCGATCAGCCCTCAGAGCTTTGCAGTGGTGGAGGGTGTCACCTCATAGCTTGAGCTACCTGCAGCTTTTACTTGTCTCCAAGAACTATAATGTTGCCCATAGTATTTATCTTATTTTGGTGTCTTTTTTGCTGTGGGTATGCTACATGTACATATAAGATAAATAATGTCTATATATATTTCAACTGTTTAATGAGTAATCAACAAAATCTGCCAGGAAATCCCTCTGGAACCATATACCATTCTGGCTCTGAATGAACCAGAAGTGTTTGCCCAAGTGGCAAATTATTCTTGTTAAATGTAAATCCTTTTTAGTGTTAATGTCTGTTCTCATAAGCAGGTATAGTAAGATGAAACATATGCCATCACTGTCATCACAAACTCTGTCATCACTGTGATTTTTAAAAATCTGCATGTAATAATCTCACTGAAGAGCTAAGGTGATTTTTTGTTTGCCATAAACCATGCAGAAGTAAATGCAATAATTTCAAGAGATTTATGGTAAATTAATTTGAGGTATGGATAAATCTTTCAAATATTATTTATCACTCTTTAGTAAATAAAGGCACGAGAGAGAAAATACGCAACTCTTTTAGAACTGCAGAAAATTCATAATACTTGCCTGTGTAAATTTATGGCTTACTGTCAAATCTTAGCAGCATGTTGAAAATGGTGATTAAAGTTAATAAAGGAGAAAAAAAGTGGTTTATACTTCCAATATAATACTACACAGCAACAAGAATGAATGAACAAAATGTTAAGTAAAAGGAACAAAGGTGACAAGATAAATATAAATCTATTTTCATAAATTCATTAAAAAATTAGCAATATGTACTAAAATATATTGTTTAGTGATTCATATCATTAAAGTAAGCATTTCAGACTGTTCACTTATAAGCAGGTAGCAAAGAATTTTTTAACATTTTTACATATAAGAGAAAAGGTATCTAGAGATTTATTCAAACATTTATTCTCCACAAGAAAGGAGAATGGTTAGGTAGTTCTTTCTTTCTTTCTTTCTTTTTACTAAATCATAGCTGTGTACATTAGTACAATCACGGGATACAGTGTGCTGGTTTATATACAATTTGAAATGTTTTCATCAAACTGGTTAACATAGCCTTCACGGCAATTTCTTAGTTATTGTGTTAAGACATTTATATTCTACATTTAGTAAGTTTCACCTGTACCCTTCTAAGATGCACCATAGGTGTGGTCCCACCATATGTAGTTATTTCTAACTAGATATATAAAGGAGAATGAAAGCCTGACTAAAGGTAGTAGATATTTGGCAGATAGTCAACTGAGTGCCAAATTATTGGGTAAGAATTAATTTCCAAAATAAGCCATAATCTCATTAAAATTTATCAGAAAATTGTTCAGACATGCTATCATGATTGCCAGTTTTCTCCAAAAAGTGGTAATAAATTTCATCAGAACAGAAGTGTCCTATTTCTGGACCAGATTTGGGAAACTTTTCCTTTACAGTATATAGTGCACAAAATTAAAAAGTAAAGCAAGAAAATCATTATCATAAAATGCAAGAGAGTGGCTACCTGGGTGACAGATGGAAGGGATAATGCTTGGGAAGAGACACATAGGGTTTCCAGAGCACTGTCCGTGTTCTCTCATGTAATAATAATTACACACGTGGCCTTATTTTATTAATTGATTAAACTGCAGATTCATTTGGATGGTGCTTTTCTATGTATGTATCATATTTCTTGATTTGAAATAAGGTATTAAAATAAAGGGTAGATGAAAATTTAAGGCACCAAGTGATTAAGTGGTTGAGATTTTTCACACAAGTGCAAAATTTATAGAGTATTCCCTTAGGATAAAGCTGACTTCTCTAGTCCAAAAAGCATACTTGGCCCATCCCACAAATAGAAGTCACTGCTTAGAGCTCTCACTGGCAAATAGCTATGAACTGCCTCACTACCATTCCTATACTGTTTTTTAGTTAGCCTTTCCCATCGATATGCTTTGTCTTCCAGCTCACAGCTCGACACACAGTATCCCCTGATGGTGACTTCATTGATCAGAAGCAATGCAGAGCCTACGTATGAGTCCCATATCAGAACGGGTCATGTTAAGGCAATGTTCCAGTTTTTATCATCATTTCTAAAACACGTTTCTCCATTCCAGCTCTGAGTGTCAAACACGAAGCCTCATGTTTCTCTTCCATTGGTCAGAAAACTCGCCTACTCTCTCCACAAACCCAAACACTAGCGGTGTTATGAAAGCACTTGTTATCTAATTCTGTGGCAACTCCTCCAGGGACTCACAAGGACTTTGAGACTTAGAGCTTGCTGACTAATTCCCATGAAGGAAAAAAAAAAGAAAGAACGCAATACCATGTATGATAACCTGATGTAAGGTGAGGACACCATCACCTTATTTACACTATCCTCGTGAGGGATGGACTTAATTCTGACTCTGAGTTGCTTTCCTAGTATTAATGCACTTTGGTATTGTTTCCACTCAAACCACAAGTTCAATCATTCTTTCAACAAACACTGTTAAGTATCTACTTCGTGCATGTTACCATGCCAAGACACAATGATGTAAGACATCCTGAACTTTCTTTTTTCTCCCTGCCAAACACAATTTCGTTTTTTGATAGCTATTATCAAGACAGAAATACACAATTCATGAATTAGCGAAGAGCCCTTCCCTTTGTGACAGGATGTTGCAAACTCACGACACCAAAATACAATAGCTATGACATTGTAAGGCAAAGTGCCAGATTAAGATGCAATTTTTAAAGGTAATAGTTGAAAAAAAATATTGCAAAACTCTGGGATCCCTCACTTGAGTCCAGGGCATTAAAAAATGGGTGAAAAGGGCTTGGGAAGAAAGACTTCCTTAGGGAATGCTATGCTTTCTCTTATCTCTTTTCCTCCAAGAAAAAAGTGTGGGAGAAGTACTAGCTCCTAAAACAAAGCCTAATGAGAGAGACTTTGAGGTTATTACTCAGAGAATTCCTAAAGTGGATTTATGTGGAGAAGGGAAGAAAGTTCTTGATGTTAGAAAGGGAGCCTGGGCTGGGCCCGGGGGCTCACGCCTGTAATCCTGGCACTTGGGAGGCCGAGGTGGGTGGGCTGCCTGAACTCACAAGTTCAAGACTAGACTGAGCCAGAGCAGAACCTCACCTCTAAAAATACAGGTATTGTAGAAAATGCCTATAGACTCAGCTACCCGGGACGCTGAGGCAAGAGAATCACTTAAGCCCAGGAGTTTGAGGTGGCTGTGAGCTATGATGTCATAGCACTCTACCGAGGGCAAAAAAGTGATACTCTGTCTCAAAAAAAAAGGGGGGGGGAGCCTATCCCATTCTAAGGGGGAAGGGATTCTTGACCTCAGTCAAGAGAAATCAGACTATGGAGAGAGCACTCACGGAACTCGCCATTCATCTTCTCCTGTTAGATGGGAACCTAGTGAACTGGTGTCTGACACCTGCCTAGAAACTCTGAAAAGCGACAGAGTTGGCTGAAAGCTTTGGCAGTCAGAAGAAAGCAGTTGTCGCAGCACTTATTGAGGCAAAGATGAAGAGGATTCCAGATTCCTGTGAACTAGAGATGAGACTGGGGCCCGTATAAGTGGAGAGCCGACAATCTGTGTCTTGTCCAAAGAGCTACCTGGAAGACCCTGAAGATAAAGCCTCCGATCCCCAGGTAGCATACTAATATGTCTCCCTGTGTCTGTCCTTGCCCCCTTGGTGTATTCCACCACAGTAATCAAATATTTCCTCCAAAACATAAGTTGGCTCGTGTAATTTCTCTGCTCACAACCTCTGATGGCTTTCCGTGGCACAGGGAGTAGAAGCCTACGTCTTACTCCTGCCTACAAGGCGCCGTACAACTAGACTGCGTGCTTCCCCACCCTTATCTCCTTCCTACGTCTGTTCTCTACGCTGCAGGTGCACTGGCCTCCTTCAGTTCCTCTTGCTCCTCAGGGACTACACTGGGGAGTCCCTCTACCTGGAAAGAGTCCATGTGTTGGAGTCTTTAGGCACTTTCTTCGTGAGGTCTTCCCTCTGCTCCCCCTTTAAAATTTCAACCCTTGCTCTTCCCAAAACTCTATTTCCCTTTCTCTGTTTTATTTTTTTCTCTTTCACTTTCACCACTGTCCAATCTACTATATACATATAGTAAATATACAGTATATGTGTATGTATATACATACTTAGTATATGTTATGTATGTATGTATACTATGTATACAGATATATTATGTATATATGTATACTATACTATATGTATACTATGCAGAGGATCTATATATGTGCATGTAAATATTATACACATATTAAATGTATATTATGCATATGTAGTAATACCACAGTATAATTATAGCTTTGTGTGTTTGTGTGTATGTGTATATATGTACTTGTAAAATCTTCCTACTAAAAACATAGTTTGTATGAAGGCAAGAATCTTTCTCTGTTTTATCTATTTTGTTTATAGCTGTGTACTCGGGGCCTAAACCAGTGCCTGGCACTGAATAATTGCTCAATAAATATTTGTTGACTGAATACATATGCTTTAATAAAATGTTTGCAAATGATAACATTCTTACATTGATGTTCCAAAGAGGAGGCCAAAGGGGGAGAAACAGAAAACCCCAGAGCAGGAAGCCAGCAAGTACAAACACAAGTTTGCTGCGTGCGGTAGGGCTTGAACCTCTTGTTCCTTTGTCTTTCACATACTCCGTGTCCACATATCAGTCAGCAACAGTTATGATCTATGTTGTTCCCTTTTGTTCTTGGTGTTTAATAAAAAAATCTGCAATTCCGTCATTGGAGCATCATAATTCACCCACGTTGCACAGTCTGCTCAGGCAGCTCTGATAGGAACCTCCTGGGCTGGATGAGAACTCAGGCAAGCCAGGAAACGTGTCAGTGGACATAAAAGCCAAGGGAAAAATTCTAGGGCATGAATCATGTGGGATTTCAATTTCCCTGCTGCCAAGTATGATAACTATCATGGATTCTAAGAAGTGTTGACAATACGTGTTTTTCTTTAGCGTTCAAAATATTCTAGAAATGTGTTCCCTACCTTTAAATGTGCTGGGTTCAGAATTCAAGAATTACAGGAGGCAAAAGTGGTCAGGTGACAAAGGAATGAAGAGCAAGAAAATCACAACCTTAGGGCTGCCTTCTTACCTCACCTAATGCATCACTGCATCAGTTTCTTTCCAAATACTCAAGAAATCTCAAGGTTTTAAGGAAAAAGGAGCAAGGAACATTATAATGAGCTAAGAATGTACATGTATAAATAACAACTTAGAGCTGAATAAACTACTGAAAACACACACACATATACACGCGTGTACACATGCAGATACATGAGTACACGGCACACAACACTCGTGTGCTCGCACACAAACACATTCTGCGGGCCTCTTATTTCAATAGGTTGCAAGAGAACCATGGCCCTAAGCCTCTCAGACTCTCTCAAACATCGTGGCCTATTATTCAAAGAATTCATCCATTCTATTCACTTCTCTCAACCCACTTCTGCTCAGTAAGGACTGCGGAAAGTCAAAGTTACAAATGAAGATGCTGAGGCTTTCCCCAAACCCTCCCTCATGTTGTTCCTTTCATCCAGAAATGTTTCCACTCAGCTTCAGCTATGAAAATTCTATCCGTTCTGCAGATTTATAGCTCTGATTCTCCTCCTTCTGTGCATTGTATCACTCACTGACTTGGACATATCCCTCCATCCAGTTATTCCCAGAGAAAGCCCCTGGGATTAAAGAACACATCCCTGTTACAGAATTGCAGAGTAACGTATTATCAGCTCAATGTTTCACAAACCGTGATCCAATGAGAAAGGTTTCATGATTCTTCAAAGAACCAACACCAAACCAAAGAAACGAAAACGAAAGCGAATGCCCAGCTGAGTAGTGTTAGAAAACCCTGGGTGCTCTATCCTGAGCTTGAAGATTCAGGGTGACTATTAGCATGGCAAAGGCCTGAGAATCCTGCAGTGGAGAAATGTGATTAATTTGGTTTAACGTCAATTGTAGAGGACACCAAGAACCTGACGACCTCCGAGCAAGATGATTTGCAGCTGCGGGGCGGCCCTCGGGCAATTCGTCCGCAGGTGCTCCTTGGAGAGAGAACCTGAGCCCATGGCGAGCCTTGGGCACGCAGTCATTGTCTATTACTCCCCTCACCTGTCTTGTGCTGTCTCAATAAAAGGCTACTGGGGAGGTAGCTTGTGGCTATCCTGCAATCAAGGTTAGCCCGCCTCCTACAAGCTTGTACTTCTAATCCGCGTCTCGCCTGGTTCCTTTCTGCGGTGATAGTCAATATTTTCTAAAATTATTTGACAAAATTTTCCAGATTTCGTATATCAAAAATCTTTCCTGCAAAAGGTAGTTTTATGTGAAATACAGTGTAGGAATATTGATCTGACGTAATTCCCTTAAATAAAAAGGTTCTGAAATTGAGGCCTAGAGAAGTGAAATAACTCAATTAAAACAACAAGCTAGTTTGTGGAAGAGCTTTTAATACACCCCAGGTCTCCTGTATTCCAATCCAATGCCCCTTCCTATATCCTGAGATCAAATGATACTGTAGAATGAAATTTGGGGGTTAGGGCTTTTATTTTATATCTTGGCAAACTTTTTTTTTTTTTGAGACAGAGCCTCAAGCTGTCACCCCTGGATAGAGTGCTGTGCCGTCACAGCTCACAGCAACCTCCAATTCCTGGGCTCAAGTGAGTCTCCTGCCTCTGCCTCCCAAGTAGCTGGGACCACAAGCGCCCACCACAATTCTCGGCTATTTTTTGGTTGCAGCCACCATTGTTGGTTGGTGGATTCGAACCTGCCAGCTCAGGTGTACATGCCTGGCACCTTAGCCCATTGAGCCACAGGCGCCGAGCCTTGGCAAAGTTCTTCAAAGTATTTTGGCAGTATTTTGCTTTGAGAGGACTATATTATAAACACAAAATAGATAAAGCCATTTTTAGTTCAATTAAAAAAAAACCCTATATATACAAAAAAGCAATTAGTGAAACCAATATCTTGTGTAATCCCCATGGATCAGAATTCATACTAACAAGTTCAATTTTATAAAAATCCAAAATTCTATAAACAAGGTAGTTTAAAAAATAAAATTCCAGCATCCCGACCCTGTACTATGGTATGTACAAAACACTAAAAATAGATAAATAAATAAATCCCTCACAGGGTATGTTGTATAATATTTGTTCCCTTATCACAAACCTTTGAATAAAAACAAAAAGGAAAATGATATTGTTGTTGAGTGAGATGTTAGTTGAAATGACCATTTGAGGCAGATGTTATTGATTGCTCAACCACAGTCTGCTATTTCCAAAGATAAACCATTATTGGTCTGTGCCAATCTTTATCATTCCAGCTGCAAAATTGGAACTATGACCAGTCTATAAGGAAAGTACATCAGGGTTTCTGGAGAAGATTTTTATCCCCCATACGTGGGAAGAGCATGGGTTAGGCTACTTTTTGTACCTTCCCATATTTGTATGCAGTTGTAATGAGAGAGTAATGTCTGGAAATATTGAAACCATCTTGACAGAGAAGGAAATGAGTTTGAGAACAAAAGCTAATATGTTGAAGCTGGCAGAACAGGATAGGAAAGACTGACCTGGGCCCTTGATTACATCACTGAGGCATGAATTAACTGTGGGACCCCTCCCTCCATCCAGACTTATAATGTGAAATAATAAAATGTCTATTTGACTGATGACATTTATGATCATCCTCCCTTATCCCTTCATTTCAGTTCAAGACTGAGCTATATCTTCCTTTCAGTTATGGAACAACAAGGTTTGTCCTGCTAGAACACAGACATGTCCAGTTTCTTTATCTTCTGGTTGAAATCTTCTGTGCCAGAGCTCTCTGCCTTGCAGTGCCCCTGGGCTATGCCCAGAGCAAATCTTTTAACTTTACCTCAGTTGCAAACACTCATTTACCTCCCCTGTGCTTGGTTACTCACTGCCACCACCTCTTCCTAGGATGCCCTCTGGGGCTACCTATTTTCTTTCTTTTCCTTCGCTCCTCCAGATCTCAGCTTCTCTCTGTTTCTGTCCTCACTTCCAGAACCCAAGAGTTCTCTGAAAGTCTGCAGTGTCACCCCACTGAAAATATTTGAACACTTAGGATCACACCTTTGCTATAGACACTAAAGTCTATCACTCTTCGCCTTCATAGGCTGAATGAAGTTCTCTCTCCTTCCCACAGATGAGCACCTTTTGGAAAGAATATTTTAATGAAAGTAGCAAAGATCAATTCATCATTTTGCCCAAGGCCACCATCCCTTTATGAGACTCCTTGGTGACACAGTGTCCAAGATCATTTAGTATCTGCTGAAGTGCTTAGTATTAGTAGTTCATTTACCTGTCCTCAACCACTATTTTCTGATTAAATTGTAAAGAAGAAGGCCTAGTTAATTTATTTCCAAAAAAAGGAAAAAGGGTCAGAAAAAAGACCTTTGGTTAGTCGAAAGACATTTTGTTAATTTGCCTAAATAAAGTGACCATAATTAAGTTTTATGGACTCAAGAATATTTCAACAATTTCAGAACTGACATGTTGAAAACATAGGGACCTTAATTACAGCATCTCATATTTGTATGATGTTTTATGACTCACAAGTACCCTTTGTTTCTATTACCTCATCCAAGCATTCCTCTGTGAAAAGTCATTTTTAGGTATATCAAGTTTTTATGTCATCGGTAAACCATTTGAGAGACAGTGTATGATCAAAGGTCACTCATAAACACATATTTCAAGTAGAAGCTGATATGAAACACAAAGAGAAAAACAAATAAAATGAAAATGTAAAAGAAACTCTCCAGAACAGAATCCAATGTATTAGTCAAGCCAGATCTAGGACATTGTGTTTATTTCTGAATGTTGTATTTTAAAAGAAACACTGTCATAACAGTACCTCCAGACAAAGGCAACAAAGAATAGATGTCTGGGAATCATCTCAAAAGGCAAAGGAGGAAACTGAGAATATATATCCTATAAACAAAAGAAATTCAGAGTTGACATCACAGACATCTTTAAATTCTAAGGCTGTCAAGTTCAAAGGTAGCAGGATCCTTTCTATCATGCATCTGATGGCAGAAGCAGTGCCAATGAGGGAAGTTAAAGAGGCAAAGAATCAAGATAAGAACATCGAGAATTTTCTAATACCCATCTCTACCACTGTTCTCCAACCTTCAAGGCTATTCAACATAAAGAAGAAATTAAAACTAAGGCTATTAATCATAGACTGGGTTGCCTGGGAATTAAAAATTCCTAAAAAGTATCTGATGCCCTCCCTTGGAAATTCTGGGAGAGGGATTCCAATGTTGGGCAGGGGAATCAGATAATCTCTATAAACACTTTCTAGTTTCCAGCTTATTCTAACAGCAGCCCAAGAATCATTGATCAATTTATTTATGTGGCCAATGTTATCTTTCAAAGTATCAAAGTAACTAAATCTATAGTTTGCTAAAGATATGGGTAGACAAATATCATCCTACAATGATTGGCATTGAATATTCTTAGTACCCAGAATAATACCAGGCACAGGGCAGGAGCTGGATAATATTATATGTGCGGTTTGATAAATGATATAACCACCTGAAAGTTAAATAATTCTGACAGGTTTCCAAACATTTTCACACACACATGTAGCTCTTTGGAGCTTTCAGCAACCACCCTGTGCATCAGGCGTGGCAGACCGGCACACTCATTTTACCCTCTATTTGGTTTCCCTCTCCCAAGATTGCTTTTAAATCTAACATTTACGGCTATAATTTCCTTGAAGGTTGTTATAAGAAAAATCCATCACGAGGTTGTCTTAGGCTGGATGCAGTGGCACACACCTGTGGTCCCAGCCATTCAGGAGGCTGAGGTACAAGAATCACTTGAGCCCAGGAGTTTGAGGCTGCTGTCACCCATGATCACAGCACAGCTCCCCCGCCTGTGTGACAGAGTGAGAACTTGTCTTTTTTTTTTTTTTTTTTTCCAGTTTCTGGCTGGGGCCGGGTTTGAACCCACCACCTCTGGCATATGGGGCTAGCACCCTACTACTTTGAGCCACAGGTGCCACCTGAACTTATCACTTAAAAATAAAATTACATAAAACCACAATTGAACCCATCACTATCTATCATGTCCCATATAAGAAACATGATAAATTCCTCCTGCAATTAACACCAAGAAAAAATTTCGCCTCGCCATACTGATTTGCCTGCATTCCCCTCTGCCCATTCTTCCTTAATTTCTTCTTTCTTCTTTCCTTCCTTCCTTCCTCCTTCCCTTTCTCCCTTTCTCTTTTTCTTCCTTAAACAAGATAACGGGAACTCTATAAATATAGTTTTCTTTTTGCCCCAGAAGTTTCTAGGAAATTCAGTCAACCTTCTGCCTCTAACTTTGACACCCCAAGCTCTTCACACAAATCTCTCCAACCTTATAAATGAATCACGACTTACAAATTTGTTTTTAGCAAATATTCCCATAAATAGGTAAAAGCAAAATCGCTCTTCTGAAAACATGTCCTGTGCTTTTAGACTTCTAAGTTCCACAAATACAAACTATATTCTTTATTTTTCATAAAAACTCATTATCACTTCTAAACCAGAAATGTTCTTGCACTAATGATGTTATGAGAAGGAACAGGAGGTTCTTTTTCTGCTTAAAATATGTATTAGTATTGGATATTTCTAGCTACATTAAAAATAAAATATGGCTTCAAGTTGGAAAAAAAGGTTTTTTTTTGTAAGCAATGGACACTTTGGTTTAAAAAATATACATATTACTTTGATTCTTAACATACAAAACAGTTAAAAGTACAGCTGCTGAAAGCAGAGCTCAGAGCCCTCCCAACTAAACTTCTCTCAAAAATTCCCCATCCCCTAGTGGCTTGGGATCTCCCAGTTTTCCAGAGATTGTCATTTGAAAGCTAATATCTATGATTTATTTTTAATTTTAGATGTCTTATTTTGAGTTTTGATTATAAATTACCTAAAACTGTTTACAATATTAAGCACATGAAAAGAGGGTGTACTTCCATAGGTGCCTACTCATGAGAAAATGGAAACGCTGAGACATGAACCACAGCAAGTAGGTGGAGCCAGAATTAGAGCCCTAAACTGACTTTAGACTCAAGTAGTATCTAGGTCAACTTCTCTGAGCTACACGTTTTACACATGCAAAAATTGTAACGATAATTATCTTGAGGACTAAATGAATGAAGCATGAAAATAGCCCTTGAGAGTGCTTTACACGTAGTAGGAGTCACAATCATCTTCATTCCTCTTTGACCCCTACTGCTCTGGTCTGATCAATAATGTTACGCCATTAAAAATCTAAAGGGGGCAAAAAAGGAGATGCTAAGTCTGAAACCTGGAAAACACAGGAACAATTGACAATGCTAAAAACCAAGTGCAGGATGAGACTGGAGAGACAAGGAATTAGCCTGGGATTCATCAGTGACAATGAGACAAAGGTACAATTGTCAAACTTTGCCAGCAAAAGAAAAAAAAAACTGGGTCATTATGAAAGGCTAAAAAGGAGGCACAGACTGGGATCAAAACAAGTAATTAAAGGTTTTGTCACAAACCCAATCACTATCAAATACAATAGATAAGGGCAACTTTTGACTTTCTCGAGCCATGTCCCAGGCCTTTTTACTTTCAAGGAAATGCATTAAATTGCATGTACATGAAGAGTTACAACTCCAGCAGAGCCACTGGGAGAGATGTTGACGAGCATGCATTGGCCCAGTCCAGCTAAACCGTCCTCCAGCTCCTCTGCCAGACCCCTCCAACAGGAAATCTTTTAAAGCAATGTTTTAGCTCTAGCACTGACATCTTGCTATAAACTAATGTGATGTTTGGCACCGAAGGCTGTTTATTTAGGTGTGTGGAGGTTCTGGCTGTTAGCTTAGAGAGAAAAGTTATTTTTCTAACTTTCTTCAGAGACCATCCAAGTACTTGAACACCCACTACACACAAAAGAGGGCTGGGCCAGACTTCCGCAGAACTAAGTAGTTGAATTTTTCTAACACTTCCCTCCCACCCCTTTCGGCTGTAAACCCCATCCCCAACCCCAGCTGTCCTCTTGCAAAATACAGGTATCTAGCCTGGGCTCCTTTTGCCAAGGTTTTGCTGTCGTCTAATTATTAACTGACACCCTTTCTCCCTTCACCCCATCCTCTCAGATAACTTCAAGCTGATAAGTATTCCCAGAAACATTCAAATTTTAACTGATGCTTAATTAAAAATGTTGAAGTGCTTAATGAATAATGTCAGAGCTTAATAGAAACCAACCGATAGAATCTGAGCTTATATGATGGGTCTGAGGGAAATGATAGTAGGTTTACACAAGTTAACCAATGACCCCATGAAAATGACCATGTACTATCCCTGAATTCAAGACTGACCTCAGAGAAGATGGTCATTTCCCTAAAGGTACCTAGGAGAAGAAAGGTATATAACAAACTTAATATATGTTATCCATCTAAATACACTATATATATATATATATATAAAATATATATTCTATAGGATAGACTGTGTGTGTATAAATACACACACACACATACATGTAAGTTTCATGCATACCCAGACCCTGTAAACTTTCTTAAGATATTCAGGGGATTTATTCTGAAGTCACACAACCTTTGCAAATGTTTCCATAATCATATCTTTGCTAATGACAGAGTCAATTCTGCATCATTAATTAAGACTATTTTCTGTGCCAGTATAGTCAGACAGCCAGTTGATCTCAGAGAGCAGGTTCTTAAACTGCAGTGAATCCAGTTCATAAAGATGAGTTTCCAAAGACAGAGTCACTGACTCTATGTTGGCTGCCCTTTTTTTTATCCTGAAAAGTGTGGGATACCCTACAAGTCACAGATGCAGGCCAAATACCCCAAGGATAATTTCAGCATTGATTATAAGCTCAAATCTTTTAAGTCCAGCAAAGTAGATGCTTTGGTATAGAAAGGCAGTAGGATGATATGGAGAATTGGAAGGAAAGAAAGACAAAATATGAAGGGAAAAGAGTACCAGGCACTTAAATGAAGAGCAAGGGAAAAGAAAGATTCATTATCTGTAACTATCAGAACAAGGTGGCAGCGGGAAATTTTTTTCAAAGTCTTAAAGTGGAGGTTCTCAGGTCAGAACATCTGTGGAATTGGAGAAAAGGCCGATAATTCAGAGCCTTACGATTGGCAATGTCTCCACGCCACTCCCTTCCCTCTTCAGCACCAGCAAAGAGCAGAACATGAAAAAGGTGTTTAGACTGTCAGGAAAGGTGATGGATTTTTTTTTTTTTTTAACTCTACTGTAAAACCCTGCCCATGCACTGGAACAAAAGCAAAAGCTTTCCTCACGGCCAGGTCTATCTGGGTGGAATCTTTGCATTAGGTTAACACCCATCAAGGGCTGGCCTTGTCCCTCCATGGAGACAGGGACAGCAGTCTATGTCTACAAAACAGGAGTTGCCCTTTCTATGTCCCCCTAGCCCTCCAGAACCCATTGGAATCTCTCTTAAGACTAGAAAACCTCACAATAGAAAGTTAACACAAATAAATGGTGTATCTATTTATAGGACAAAAAAGGGATGAAGAATCCTGAGAGCCTGGAGGTAAATCTACACGTGTGAAGCTGAATATATCAAACACACACAGCTTTTTATACGCCAATCATATCATAATAAAGTGGCTTCACAAAGAAAGAAAGAAACACGAATGCCTGGATTATCTAAGAACTGAGCTTTGAGGGATGGAAACAAAGCTGGGTAGAGGTTATCAGTTCAGAATAAATGGAGCTACATTTAGCACTCCATCCATCAGACTGACTGAGTCAGTCACCAGGATGGAGATGAGCCTTCATTTATGATCTAAGAAAAGAAAGGCAGGCAGAGCTTGGAGCCATAGGCCAGAATTGAGGATCAGGTGTCTTTAATTTAGTGTGAATTGCAGATGGTGAAGTAATTATTATTAAGCAGTTATATAATTGTTAACTCAAGGTGAAAGGTCACACCTCAGTTTGTAACGTTACCAGGAATAGAACTTGTCAGAAATGCTGTTTTTCTTTTGAAGAACAAAAGGACCAGATGTTGCATAATGTAAATTCTGAATTGAGATTTCTCATAATACAGCACAATATTATTTAGATCCTCTGAATCCATCAAATAACCAACAGTTTTTAAAGGACTTAAATTCAATGTAAATGGATCAGGAATTAAATCTAGGCAACAACTCCCAGGGGCTTTTGCAAACATTAAAGTTCTTATTTCTGGTTCATATGGTACAGATTGTAGTTAGTGCAATGGTAATGTTTTTATTGCTTTTTTGAGTCTCTATCAGGTCAAATTGCCTGGGATAAAAAGTGAGAGCAGGCTTGTATTGACTTGCTGTAATTTGGTTTGTAACTTTACTCTTGGAATGGAAATTCGATATAAGAGGCTCTTACCTGAAGGTTTTCTGGGGCAGGCAAAATTTATAGCAGTGTTACCTCTAGTGGCTATTCTGTGACTTTCAAGAGTGAGCAACAGCTGGAAGAAATGTGAGTTCTGTAGGGGAAAACCTTGGACAGATATGTGTGCCCTGTGATCTGAGGGAGTTTTAGGATTTAGGTCGATTTCCACACTGTAATGGCTGGAATTTCTTCTATCAGAGCCTGTTATTGCTCTTCTATCTTGCCTATTAGACAGATGGTGCTCTATCAAAGCTCCTGCCACTTCAGTTTCTTTTGGAGGGAGAAGAAAGAAAATTATTAACCAACAGGTCTGAAGTAGTTTAATAATTAAAAGAACAGAAAAGTATCCCAGCAGTCCAGAAAAAAGTATTTGTTCTATCTAGTCTCTAGCCAATAAGAGGTAGATATTTTATTGTCTATATGGGCAAAAAATAGAGAAACCAAGACTATTATTGCTCATATTCTGGGGATAGTAAACAACTTATTAACTCTAACCAGCCAACTTAATATTATTTTCCCCATGCTAAAGTTACTAAGACAGGAAAATATTTAAATTTTCTCCAACAAACCCAACCCATGGTGACTTCTTTTTCATCTTCACTTCTGTAATATAAGCCATACTAAAATAGTCCTTTGGCATACAGACAGGACACCATCTGTAGCCCACTCATCTGTAAAAAGATAGCACAAGACACCTGTGAGAGAATGCCACTTTCAAAGTTTCCAAAAGGAAAGATTCAACACAAGTCTCCCCCACTCCCAGAGTCCTGAAAACCTCAAGGGGAATCTTATTATGTCCTCTGCTCAGCCCCAGTCCCATGGGATGCTAAAAGCCAAGCACAGGGCCATGTCTAATTCTATTCTTCCTCTTTAAATGTTCTTCCCCTTTGCTAAATCAAGGGTCTTTTATCTAGTCTGGAAATAGGATAACCCATTCATTCTGTTGCATAGCCTTCTCAAATCATCTCTATGTTACTCCAGATGGGTCTTTTTGAAGCTGGAGGTTATGTACTTGGAAAGTGCTGTTTGTTAATGTAAGAACAATAGGTGTGCAAGGTATAACTGCCAAATGAGCAATAAACCCATTTAGATTTCTAAACTGGAAAGATGAAAAGAGCCCATTAATTAAACTTTATATTTCATCACACTGCAGATATCTACATTTTCCCTGTCAACTGCACATCCTTGAACACAATAAATGTCCAATAAAAGTCTATGGTTCATATTTTACAGTAAAGTTGATACTGAAAAACTGTGATTAGCAATCTTTCCCACCAAAATACTGCTATCAGAGGAGATAAATGAATGGTTTCCACAGCAAGAGCAAACATCCTTTTAAAGCCTTGTATCTTATTTTTTAAAATGCCCATTTGACCACTGTAATAACTAGTAGTATCGGTGGCCTAAAGTAGCCATTTGATAAAGTATGCCAGCAGAGACGTGCCTGTGTTATGTTTCCGAATTGAATCTCAGTATATCCATTTCCACAAGCAAAAGCAACCAGGCTTCCTATGATATGAAAGGGAATTCTCTCTCTCTCCCAGTACCAAATCAAGACAAGAACTCTCTTGGTCTCTTTAGTATACTTATTTCCAGTGTTCTAACCCATCATCCCTATCCCCCAAAGTCTAACAAAGATGCTGAACCACATGCATAATCTTTAATCTTCACATGGGCAGAAAAAAATCCTCCAGCCCACAAAAGACACAAATGGTATCTGGTCCTTCACATATATAAAAATCAATGAAAGCAGCAGCACTTTTATATTTAGCCCCCAAAATAAAATCAAAGATCATTCCATTTCTATAGAACTTGGGCCAATGTTCTAAACCTAAAGGAAATCCACCAACATAAAAATTCCTTTTTACATCCATAGAAATATTCATCATTCATATAAGGCCAATAGACAGGTAACATGTGACAAGTGGATGAGCAAAACCACAAATTTCTTGCAGCCACATGATAAACTCTCAAAAAAACACAACCCATTTTTTTGTTAATGGATTGTTTTATTCTGAAGTAATCCTCCCTAGAGCAACATATACTACGGAGAACAATTATTTTTTATTTTAAACTAAAGAAGACTCATGAATCAAGAAGTTTGGAACTCTGTATAGAGAAAAGCATCTCTGTACTTTTCTGTTTACACAGAGAACATTTTTCAAGACGATAGACCCTTTGCTGTTATGATATTTATAAACAGCATGTGATTTAATCACCAGCAGCATGGGCTGAGGCTCACAACACAGTATGGAGCACACAAATTTTTCATACTTCATTTTTGTGATTGTTGTGTTTGAGAAAGACCTAGCATGTCTGTGGGCTGCAGACATGCAGAGTGAAAAAAAATAAATGTGGGCCAATTATTGTCATTTCCTTTTTAATTAGCTCCAAAAGTACACACAATGAATTAAGGGTTTTGTGGGTAAAATGCCACCAATTTTTCTCACTCCGCGACTCAGAATGAAAAATAGGATACATACAGCACTTTCATTTTCTAGATGAAAAGCTTTTTTTAACCTACATATTACTACTTTTCTGATGGATGAAGATGCTATTGTGTTTAATAAAATATACTTTCACTAACGAGCTTTACTATACTCATAGTAGCCACTTTCCACTACAAATTTTCTTACATAACAGGTACTAAAAGTGAAACCTGTATTGTGCATATGGGAAGGGTGGGAAATGGTGGTGTGATATTTTGACATTTAATAATGGTTCTCATACTCAAAATGATTTAAAGTTGGCTCAGCGCCTGTAGCTAAGTGGCTAAATTGCCGGCCACATACACAAGGGCTGGCAGGTTCGAAACCAACTCAGGTCTGTTCAACAACAATGACAACTACAACCAAAACATAGCCAGGCATTGGGGCGGGGCCTGTAGTCCCAGCTATTTGGGAGGCTGAGTCAGGAGAATCACTTATGCCCAAGAGTTTGAGGTTGCTGTGAGCTGTGACACCATGGCCCTCTACTGAGGGTGACATAGTGAGACTCTGTCTCAAAAAAACAAACAAACAAAATGATTTAAAGTCATTCACGGTGCTCAATTTCTTTGTGGCATAACTTCTGTTGTGTACAATATCATCGAGTGCCATATTAGCAGTCTGCATCGTGAGTCAAACTAGCATGTGCATTAAACATCCCACAGGACATGAAAGGGCTTCAACCTGAGGAAACATCAAAACAAACATTTACACTTAAAGAATGCTACTTGCTTCTCTTTTGAAGCACTGTACGAATTGTAAGATGCTGGAACCTACTAGTAAAGGAGACTCTGACACAATCTCTTCCCCTGGAGATTTGATATGAGATTTAATAAGAGAACAAATAAGAGGCTGTGTTAGGTGGGGCACTGGGCAGTCATGCCTGATGATTTTGAACGTGTTAGATGGTTTTTTAAGGTCACTTATAGCCAAAGATTAACAAAAATATAAGTCAGTCATCCCTTATTCTTAGTGAACTATTAATTTCTTACTTACATCATATTAAACTGTATGTGAATTTCAAGTAAAGATTTTAACGAGAAACCTTTGATTTCTGAATATATGATGTGCTGTCTTCACTGGAGTAGTTCCAGAATAGAGAAAATACTGGCACAGAAATGTAAGAGCATCTTTCCACGGAATAGTCAAAGCAAGCGGAGCCATAAAAGACTTGAAAGAAGAGTCAAATTTCATGCAGTAAAATTTATTTCAGGGACACGATAACTTCACAGGGAAAAGTTTTCAGAAGTTAGAAAGCAATAACAAAACAAAAGAAAAAATGAATTCTCCTCTATATCTTGTGCATAGTTAGAGGTCTACAAATGCTGAGGCCTGGGGAAGTTACTAGTCAGAAGAAAATTCCCCAG
This sequence comes from Perodicticus potto, assembly GCA_963574655.1. Classification (NCBI taxonomy): domain Eukaryota; kingdom Metazoa; phylum Chordata; class Mammalia; order Primates; family Lorisidae; genus Perodicticus; species Perodicticus potto. Next base: position 63,519 of record CAUYRH010180389.1, read on the forward strand.
TTTTTTTTTTTGTTTGTTTGTTTGTTTATGGCCAGGGCTGGGTTTGAACCTGCCACCTCTGGCATATGGGGCCAGCACCCTACTCCTTTGAGCCACAGGCGCTGCCCTTCCCCGGTTTTTCTTATTTGAATCTGTATACTATATCACTTGATCAGTCCCTTCTCCTTTATAGAGGCCTCCAACAAGCGTCTATCCTACAGTAGGCACTATCAGTAATGCTCTCCCTAAATCTTCACTCTCTTACCACCTGTATGGGGAGGTACAGGCCCAGCCTTCTTTGATTAGAGACAGAAGCCACCATGTTGAAAAGGAGATTAGGCTCGGCACCTGTGGCTCAACAGGCTAAGGCGCCAGCCATGTACACCTGAGCTGGCAGGTTCGAATCCAGCCTGGGCCCGCCAAACAACAATGACGGCTGCAACCAAAAATAAATGGCCGGGCGTTGTGGCGGGCGCCTGTGGTCCCAGCTACTTGGGAGGCAGAGGCAGGAGACTCGTTTGAGCCCAGGAATTGGAGGTTGCTGTGAGCTGTGATGTCACAGCACTCTATCCAGGGTGACAGCTTGAGGCTCTGTCTCAAAAAAAAAAAAAAGAAAAGGAGATTATTACCTAATGGTCATCTTTTTCTCCTAAATCAACTAGGAATAGTCTTTTTCTTTAAACTGGGCTTAGTAGAAATAACACATTGCTATAATAAAAAGAAGTAAATGGCAATCTTCAAAGACTTAAATGAACTGTAAACATGAAACCCTGGGTCATTGTGTTTCTCTCGTGCTGTCTAGAGAAAAGGTTACCCAAACCAGCCAACTGAATGTTTGACATCTTCTTGTCAGTCCAAAATCAAAATAATGGCTAACGACACTATACAGCTGTTCCTCAGTACCTGAGGGGAATTGGTTCCAGGACTCCCTGCAGACATCAAAATATGTAAATGTTTAAATCCTTTATATAAAATGACAGAGTATTTCCATATAATCTATGCACATTCTCCTGCATACCTTAAATCATCTCTAGATTACTTATAATACCTAATATAAAGCAATTTTATATTAGGTATTATAAGCTGTTATGCTGTATTAGTTGTTTTCAATGTTTTATATTTTGTTTTGTTTTTAGAATATTTTCAATCCATAATTGGTTGAACCCACAGATGCAGAACCCATGTATATGTATACAACAGGCTAACTGTACTGTACTAACTTCTTTTTTCCAAGCACCCAAATGTTCAGAGAAGTTGGAAGAGATAAATGAAGGGGAATAGCATGCTATTCTCTTGGGAAGAGTTTTCATAAGAGGACAAATATATTTGGATAATAGCTAATATTTATAAGAGCTTACTATGATTTAGGCACCATGCTAAACTATCACGCATTATTTAATTTAATCCTCACACTAATACTATTACATAAGTACCACTATTATCCAAGTTTTAGAAACAAAAATATTGAGATTCATAGGGAACTTGTTCAGCTTCCTATTATAAAGGTACAGCATAGCTCTGTCTGCTTCCAAAGCCAGTGCATTTAAGCATTACTCAAAATTGCTGCTATTACATAGGTAACTTGTCAGAACATCTTGCTAGAAATACAGACTTAAACAGCATTTTCTGGCCCAATGTAATACTAGGGTCAGTTTTAAGGACACAGAATATAAAATTCCTGACCAAACAGAATGAGAAAAAGTAGACTATGAGAAAAAGTTAAGTTCATAATTAGCAATCTTCCCTTAGTTTTCCTTGTCTCTACATGAAGGTCAAGGAAACATGAGTTTTTATATTTCTTTGCCATGTGTGTCTTTTTTTTTTTTTGAGACACAGCCTCAAGCTATCGCCCTGAGTAGAGGGCTGTGGCGTCACAGCTCACAGCAACCTCTAACTCCTGGGTTTAAGCGATTCTCTTGCCTCAGCCTCCTGAGTAGCTGGGACTACAGGTGCCCGCCACAACGCCCAGCTATTTTTTGGTTGTAGTTGTCATTGCTTGGCAGGCCCGGGCTGGATTCGAACCTGCCAGCTCTGGTGTATGTGGCTGGCGCCTTAGCCACTTGAGCTACAGCCCCTACCTGCCATGTGTTTTTTATATCTGTGTACTCTAATCCTTGTTCTCATTATTCTGACTTCATCACTTCAGGTGTCTAGCATGTTGAGTGAGTGAATGTTAATTTTTCTGCTGGAACTGAAATCAAGCAGTGTCTTACAGATACTTGAAAACTCTCTGAATGATATGCATCTCATATTACCATATAATCTTAGTGCAAAGCCAGTTACCATAAAACTACCCCTTTCCATGATAATTGTTTCTTTGCAAGATATTCCATCTAATACATATATATTTTTTTCAGTTTTAAAAAATCGCTATAAATTTGAGGATATATATGTAGTTTTTTGTTACATTGATGAATTGTATAGTGGTGAAGTCTGGGCTTTTAGAGTATTCACCACTCAAATAGTATACATCATACCCAAGAGGTGATTTTTATCCTGCACCCCTTGCCACCCTCCTCCTTCTGAGTTGCCAGTGTTTATTATGTAACTTTGTATGCCCACATATACCCCTAACTTAGCTCTCACAAGTGAGAACACATAGTCTTTGGTTTTCCATCCCTGAGTTACTTCAGTTAGAACACTGGCCTCCAGCCCCATCCAAGTTGCTGCAAAAGATATTTCATTCTTTTTATAGGGTTGAGTAGTATCTATATGGTATATATATACACCACATTTTCTTTATCCATGCATTGGTTGGAGGGGACTTAGTCTGGTTCCATATCTTTGCAATTGTGAATTTTGCTGCAATAAACATAGGAGTGAAAGTGTCTTTTTGACATGATTTCTTTTTCTTTGGATGGATATCCAGTAGTGAGCTTATGGGATCAAAGAGTAGATCTAATTTTGGTTCTTTGAGAAATCTCCATACTGTATTCCAGAAAGGTTGTACCAATTTACATTTGGTACATGTATAGTATATGTGTTCCCTTTCATGTTATACCTGCCAATATCGCTTGTGTTTTCACTTTTTAATAATGGCCATTATTTAATAATTATTTAATAATGGCCATTGATAGGAGTAAGATGGAAACTCATTATGGTTTCAATTTGCATTTCCCTGATGATTAATGACGTTGAGCGTTTTTTCATATGTTTATTGGCCATATATATTTTTTCTTTAGAAAAATCTCTGTTCCTGTTATTTTCCCACTTTGTAGTGGTGTTATTTGGGGGGTTTTTTTTGCCAACTTGAGTTCCTTATAGATTCTGGACATTAGTCCTTTGTCGGATATATAGTTTGCAAATATTTTCTCCCATTTTGTAGGTTGTTTATTTACTCTATTTTTTCTTGTTCAGAAGCTTGTTAGTTTATTTAAGTCCCATTTGTCTATTTTTGTTTTTGTTTTTTCTTTGGGAATCTTAGTTATAAATTCTTTGCCTATGCCAGTGTCTAGAAGAGCTTTTCCTAGGTTTTCTTCTAGAATTTTTATGGTTTTAGAGCTTACATTTAAGTCTTTAATCCAACTTGATTTGATTTTTGTATATAGTGAGATAGGGACCCAGTTTCATCCTTCTGCATATGGCTAGCTATCCCATTTTCCTAGCACCACTTGTTGAACAGGGTATTCTTTCCCCAGTGCCTATTTTTGTCTGCTTTGTTGAAGATTACTTGGTTAGTAAAGGGTTTAATTTCTGGGTTCTCTATTCTGCTTCATTGATTTATGTTTCTACTTTTATACCATTTATGCCAGTATCATGCTGTTGTGGTTACTGTAGCCTTGTAGTATAATTTGAAATCAGGTAATATGATGCCACCAATGTCATTACTGGTGTACAGAAATGCTACTGATTTGTGTATGTTGATTTATCTTAGGATTGCTTTAACTATTAGGGTTTTTTTCTTTGTTTGTTTGTTTTATATTCTATAAGAAATTTAAGATTGTTTTTTCTCATTCTGTTAAAAATGACATTGGTACTTTGATAGGAATTGCATTGAATCTGTAGATTACTATTGGCAGTATGGTGATTTTTAACAATAACGATTTTTTTTTAATCCATGAGCGCAGGTTATTTTTCTATTTGTTTGGGTCATCTATTGATTTTTTCATTAGTGTTCTGAAGTTCTCCTTTTAAAAGTCTTTCACCTCCTTGGTTAAGTATTTTATTTTATTGCAGCTATTGCAAATGGGATTATGTTCTTGATTTGATTCTCAGCTTGGTTGCCAATGGTGTATAGAAATGCTATTGATTTGTGTATGTTGATTTTATAACCTGAGACTTTAATTAATTTATTTATTAGATCTAAGAGTCTTTTGGAGGAGTCATTGAGGTTTTCTAGGTATAAGATCATGTCATCATGAAACAGAGATAGTTTAACTTCCTCTCTTCTAACTTGGATACCCTTTATTTCTTTGTCTAGCCTGATTCTTCTGGCTAGGACATTCCAGTACTAGGTTGAATAAAAATGATATCATTGTGCATCCTCACTTTATTCCAGTTCTTGGGGGGAAAGCTTTCAACTTTTCCCCATTCAGTATGATGTCAGCTGTGGGTCTGTCATACATGGCTTTTATTATTTTGACATGTTCCTTCTATGCCCAATTTGTTGAGGGTCCTAATATATGTTTTAATAGGATAGGTTCACATCTTGAAGAGCAGGAATGATTTTTTTCCCAAGTATTTTGCCCTCTTAAAAAAAAAAACTGGGGACAACCCAAGGATGAGTTTCTTTTCCTTCATTTTTACATCTCTCTGATGTGAAGTCAATATTTAACATCTCAGACACCTGAAAAGTGAACATCAAGTTTTCCACTGAACTAAAGAATGCTCTGTGGTTTTGTTTTATATTAGTAGAAACAAGGCTGTAACAAGGCTCTGACACAGTTAAAACTTCTGCTAATTCTCATTAAATAACTGCTTTATTTTCTGGCTGCTTGCACCATAATCCAGGTTTATTATTTTTAACCCTAGTTTAAAAGAAGGGAAAAAACTTTAGAACATATAATCTGGGAAGGTTCATGTCTTTTGAGGACCAGAAGCCAGGATAGAAAAGCAACTCAATTATGAAAAATAACATCTAAACCAATTAATTTAGCCACATGTGATTAAAAAAAATAAGGGAAGTACAGAGTCCCAGGTACTCATTATGAATTGCTCATGCATGTGGTGATGAGCAGTAGAGAGAAAGTTGGTGGAAATACTAAAAGTACATGTTTCTACTAATATAAATAGTGTTTATGACCCTATTCATAAACCTTTAAAGACAGTTGTTAGCACTGGGCACCAAGTCAGGTTCTAGCCAAATCCTGGCACTAGAATAACTCTAACAGTTAATAAAACACACAGTGAGAACAGGATATGAATTTACGCCTCCCGAGAATTACTGTATTCACAAATGACTGTTTGAGCACAGCACTTTTTGGCCACCTCTTAGGAAGGAAAGCACCTTGAGACGAGATTGAAACAGGAAGAAGGGCTCTTTGCCACCTTCCAGGTAAGCTTTCTTAGGAAAGCAAAAGGATCTTGAAAAAACAGATTTTCCAGGTGGCCAGAAGGTAATGTGAAAATGGAAGTGAAATAAAACAAGAAAAGTAAAACCTGTAGTTCTAGGTTGTCACATAAAATTTGAGAATGGACCCAAAAGAGCAAGGTGGATGAGAAAATCTTATTCATGGATGAGCAAAATCAGAAACTTTCCTGTCCCTGGAGGGAACAGGGAGATCAAGAACCCTGAGGTTTTACATTTCCTCATAGTGTATTTATGTCTGAGTGGAGTCTATCAGGTACAAACCCCAAGAACATGTAAAATCCAGGGATGGATACTAAAAAGGTAAACAGAATAAATGTTTGTGATACCAATTAAGGATTCAAAATACAGAATTGCTACTACTTTCAGTTTTAGAAAGCTTAATGTAGATTTTCTGGGAAACTTTGTCCAATGAACTGATGAGCACAACTGCTAAGCTCAGTGCTGTGCTGAGTACCATAAACATTAGAGAATCAATTACACGCAATCTACATGGTTTCTGTTCTCAAAGAGTTTCCAATAGCTGGAGACACACAGCCACTGCACACAAAATAATTTGGGAGCAAAGCAAGGCAGGGGACGATTAAGCCCCAAAATAAGTGATGAAGAGCAAGGATTGTGAAACTTCAGAGGAAGTTGATTAAGGTCTAGGAACAAGAAAAATTTTATTGAGATAAAAAATAATAAATACTAATAAATAAATTCTTGTTAAGAATTTGTTACATTCTTACATTCCAGGCCCTATTCTAAGCATACTTGCATTAATTCAAAAACATCACCACTGCGATGCAGTTATTCCCATTCTGCATCTGAAGAAACTGAGACACACGGAGGTTAAGTGCTGAACTGCAGCTTTCACTTTTGTGGTAAATAATAAATTAGTCTGGCTCGGCGCCTGTGGCTCAACACCTGACCTGGCGGGTTCGAATCCAGCCCAGGCCCGCCAAACAACAATGACGGCTGCAACCAAAAAATGGCTGGGTGTTGTGGCGGGCGCCTGTAGTCCCAGCTACTTGGGAGGCAGAGGCAGGAGACTCGCTTGAGCCCAGGAATTGGAGGTT
>CAUYRH010180390.1:0-42233 GCA_963574655.1 Perodicticus potto
ATACATGGGATTCATGCTTGTCCATTCTTGTGATGCTTTACTAAGAATAATGTGTTCCACTTCCATCCAGGTTAATACAAAGGCTGTAAAGTCTCCATTTTTTTTAATGGCTAAATAGTATTCCATAGTGTACATATACCAGAGCTTGTTAATCTATTCCTGGGTTGGTGGGCATTTAGGTTGTTTCCACATTTTGGCGATTGTAAAAGAGTCTCAGTATGTCACCCTTGGTAGAGTGCCATGGCACCACAGCTCAGAGCAACCTCAAACTTTTAGGCTTAAGCGATTCTCTTGCCTCAGACTGCCAAGTAGCTGGGACTACAGGCGTCCGCCACAATGCCCGGCTATTGTTTGGTTGTAGTTGTCATTCTTGTTTGGCAAGCCTGGGCTGGGTTTGAACCTGACAGCTCTGGTGTATGTGGCTAGTGCCCTAGTAGCCACTGAGCTACAGGCACCAAGTCCTATCACAACATTTTAAATTTAAAAGTTAATTTTCTACATCAATCTTTTTTTTTTTTACATCAATCTTCTTAAAGCAAAGACCACAATAAGCTTTATTTCAAATAATAATCAGTACAACTAAGTGATAATTTGTTACAACATTTCCATTTTAAAAGTTAATTCCTGAACTATTCCAGATGGGGATCTTTAGGGTGGTAGCTAAATTTACAAAACAGTAAGAATGAGAGACAGGAGGTGAAGGTCACTTAGTTATAAACTGACCGGACCAGCTGTGCTGTGTCCCCCCAGGCTGCCCAGCCCCCTCTTATTCTCACTCCCTGTGCTTTCGGTCCCCGGGAAGCTGTGCACTGCGGCCAGCGCCTTGGCCACCCTTCAAAGCAATTTTGGAACTCTTTTTTTCTGGAATGGCAATCAGAGCTGTCATCATACAAGGTCTAACAATTAAGCTCATGAACACATCCTAGAAAACTTGTTTGAGAAGGAGCTGGTGCCTAGCTAGCTTCCCAAGGGGCGTACTTCAATGGGAACCGTAGTGATATCCAGCAATGAGGTATGTAGCCCTTTTTCTAGGATGAGATTGAGAACTTAATTGCCCCACCTTATGCATGGGAGGGTAATTACTCTCGGTTCTGTCTTCTACAAGGAGAGTGACACCCCCACCAAAGCACAACATTTCGTCTTCTTTATTCCCCCCAGAGGAGGCAAAACATTAAAATAGCCAATACCTAATTACAGGTACTCAAATACTCATATGAAAATTCTTCCTAGAGGTAATCATTGATCCTGTCTTATGTGGGCACCTTGGTGTCTCTGAAGGTCTTTACCATCCGCATGAGGAAGCTAAGTAGGAGGGCATGCATCCGATTGCAGTGTTTGGCCTGAGCCGAGAGAGCTCTGGATGAAAACACACTTGTGGGGACAGGGCAGGCCTGTTGGCTGGGGGGGAGGGGAGGATTCTGTATGTGCGAGGGGTTGGGGTGTAGAGGCAGGGGCCAGATTTGTAGCCTCCCTGGCTAGATAACTAACTCCCATCAGCCAAAGGTAATTCACTGTGAAGGGAGACAACTACGAGCCTTCAAAACCAATCCTCACAGTTGCTGGTCTCTAGACACACAGGCCAGACAGAGGGAATCTGGATGGGCTGCCCACAATGTCTTACACAACTCGCTGTATCTGTACACACAGTTTGCCTGGATTCAGAGGTGAGGGGTGAGAGGAGAGAGGGGACTTCAATCATTTCTGTGCTACCCCAAGGACTTCCCAAAGGTATGATGCCTTCAACAGAGATAGACTGTAAGTTTACTGAGAGGTAAGATTATTGAATGCCATTCAGTTTAAGCCACAATCAGAGATGACTTTCCTCTCACTTCTAAAAAGGAAGGTAGATCAAGGTGAAGTCACAGGATACACTTTCCAGCTCAATCAAATCTTCTGCTGACCATGTAAAACTATAAACGAAGTTTTGATAAATGTACACACAGGTAACCCAAACTCTTAACAAAATAGGGATCATTTCCATCACCCCAGAGGACCACAGCAATCCCAGCCCCTGCCACCAGCGACAAGCACTGTTCCTTTTTTCACCATAGATTATTTTTGTTTAATCTAGAAATTATTCCAAATGGAATCAAATGGTAGTGTAGACTCTTCTGTAAAAGGCTTCTCTCCAAAGGCTTTGAGACTGATCCAAAAGCTTGGAACCATTAGTCCTTCCTTCCTTGGTGCTGCTACGGAAGTGTGCATCAGAGAAATTTACAACTTCACATTTGCCCACTTTTGTTCTGATGATTCAAACTGATTAAAATGCTGATTTATATAATTTGGATGATTTCTAAACAACAACAATAAATTTTTTAAAGAAAATATTCCTAAATGACTAGAGCACATTTTTCCCCCTGGAGAGATCCACATTAACAAAAACAAACCTCCACAGGTAAACTCCCAGAATTCCATTCTTGCTCCACAAGAAAACCACAGAACATTCTGTGTTAATCATCGGAAACAACTAAAACAAAACAGAACAGAACAAAAAACACTACAGATTTCACTGTAGATACGTCACTGCTGGCTTAAGAAAACCAGTCAACCATACTGTAAGTTCTTAGGCATCGCAGCAGCAATGTAACCTGCAGAATAATTCCTGGGGTGCTTTATTTCTGGCAAACTCCCTTAATTGGCTAGCATGCTAATCCCTTTCTTAGAAGAACACTTAGCACTGGAAATGTGTGAGGCAAACACAAAATACAAGCCCTGGTTTGGTATGCAAATCAGCACCATGGAAACCAGCATGGCATTGCTGAGCTCAGGGCAATCTACAGGCAGGGAGCAGACGAGTTATGAATCAAACTCTGAAAAATACTGCTGTCAACGGGATTATGGACACGGATTGCTTTTCACCCTCTGGCTCCCTTTAATTCCAGAGTGGGGAATTTAAACTTGACACTTCAATGGACTAGATCATCAGAGGGCCTCCATTTCTCATTTGTAGCCCCAACTAACAAAACTGTTAAGCACTTGCTATGCAGGCATCCAGGTAAGGCACTGTTAGTTACCATTTCCAGGCATAAAGATGATCTCTGTAGAAATCTTCAGAATGTTACGTTTTCTTATTCAAAACACAAAAAGTGCATATATGTCAGCCATCAGATGGGCATGGGAATTCTTTTGTCCTTGCCCATTTATGTGCAGGACCCTTGTGGATCAGTAAGGTCTTGAGCACATTACTGAGAGACATCTCCAAGGAATAATCAAAGAATTCTTAGGAAACTTTACCCCCTTGTACACAGAAGTACTTTTATCCTTTTATCCACTCCAACGGCAACCTATTGCCTAAAACTAGAGAATCTGCCATCTCAGATTCTTCAGCTCCAAAATAAATAGGTAAGAAAATACTGTGCTTCCAGGTCCAACAGTTGATGATTCCATGGACTATACTACTTACTTACAATGTTTTCTTCTAATAATACATTTTTAAAAATTCTATTGAGACTTTAATTTTAAATCACCAAATTTGATTATTTTCAATATTAAAAGGAAAGAATCTATAAGTCTGTATCTGGGATTCAAAATGAACAACACGATAAAGGCAAAAGAAGCACAATGGTACTGTTGGGAGGTGTTATTATTATTGTCCTTTATTATAACAATCAAGAAGTATGCCAAAAAAATACTGATAATGTGCTGGTAAAACTCATGGACGCTACCCTGGTTCAAATCCCACCTCTTACACTTTACAATCTTGGGCATGTTGTTCAATCTCCTTGTATTTTATTTTTCTCATCTGTAAAATGGGAATATTAATAGTATTTCATTAATAAAGTCATTATGAGGACCAAACTAGTTAATATTTGCAAAGAATATAAATCACCTGGCAGATGGTAAGCGCAATACAAGCATTTATTAAATAATGAGAGCAAGTGATTTGCTCAGAAAGCAATTGAGTAAGGTCTTCCCATCTGAAATAGCTTTATTTGCTGGCCAGGAAAAATTATCCCCATATAGAAATAAGGTCTGCTGCATAAAGCAATAATGCATTTTGCTTGTTCAATCCAAGTAAAAAGTTTCTGGGTTAACCAACTTGATATTTAAAGTTCTCTATCAATACAGACAATAAATAGCTCTAGAAAAGAAATAAACCATGAGCCAAACACACATGTTCTTAACCAGTAACATAATTAACCATTAATGGGTATAGGTTGGGGAGGTGCTGAACCTAAAAAAAAAAAAAAATCAATTCTTCCACCAGTTTTACCTCTGTAGATTCAGTGTCATAACTCATTTGAAGCTGACACCAGAGAGAGAAGCAAAGTCATTTCTGCTTCATTTTTATGGAACCAATTAAAGATGAATCCAAAGAATAAGAGCCTTTTTAATGACCTCTCTGAAAACCATGCCTACACCCACGTGCGCCCACCCCCACCCTTAAGTCTCCAGGCATGCTTCCTTTACAACAAACACTATTTTTAGCCATTTGCAACGTGGAATCTTTTGTTAATTCTATTTAGAGACTGTGCAGGATGCCAGATAAATGTCCCATTTTACATCATTCCTCACCAGACCTGACAGTTGGAAACACTTAGTTCTGCTCTGCTTCCATTGTGTTTCTGAAGTCATTTGAATGATTCAAATCATAGAAAAGTATGTTCAAATGAGCTGAAGAAATAAAGATGTGTCTGAGAACTCCAAACTGCCTTGTTAAAAATGCAGTTGGTTCTAGTTTAATTCTTGGGGATTTGGTTAATGCTTGTAAATTGCAGCAGCAGCTCTCTCCTGATGGTAACATTTCATGCTTCAGCTTTGAAAAATTCACTGCTTCCAAATTGAGCATTAAAATAAACCCTATTAAAAGATTCCTTAAACTGTTCACCTACAAAACTAAGGAAAAATCTATGTAAGAAGAGAGTTCTTCATTCACTTTTCAATAAATCCATAATCAAATAGTAAAACAATACGAATTTTAACATAATTTCATTTTGTTGAGCATATATTATACATCCAGCACTAGGTTGATGATGTTAAAGAGATTATCTCAGTTGATCCTTAAGGTAGTCTCAAAAAGTAATTATTATTAGCCTCATTTAACAGATGAAAAATGGAGCATTGAAGACATTAAGGGGTTTGCCCAAAGGGACAGGCAGAGCTAGGATTCAATCCAAAACGTGAGTAAATTTGATCAAAGAGTAACAAGCGTCTTTCTCTGATTTGACTGGTCTAGAAGATTGCACAGTTGGACATGACTGGTGAACTGCAGTTGGCATCTCTGAGGAACTCCTTCTAAATAGCTCCAGGAGTCCAACTGGAACCTCTCAGTCATAATGAATCCATGTTAGAGCCAGAGTAAAGAGCTGGAGAGACTTGGCGGAGACGCTAAGCCTTTGCTGCTTCCACCCATCTTTGCTCCTCCCTTTCCAACAAATCTCTTATTCCCCACAGCCATTCTTTGTAAAGTGCAACCCAATGAAGCAATTCTTTCTATAATGAGCAATGTGCACTGGCTGAACATCCTCTGAGTGTTTAAACTTAAAAGGAGAAAAGCATTAATCCCAACAAACGTTTAAACATCCCACAGGAGCTAGAGGAGCTCATTCCCGGCAGCCTTCCCGGGCCCCAGTCCCGAGGGGCCACACCCGGGGCTCCGCAGCCCCCACTTGAAGGTCTCTCCTCTCGGACTTTGTCTTTTCCGTGAGCATCTCTATAAAGATCCACACTACTGGCTGCGGGAGGATAGAAAGGCACATTTAGGTACATGACTATAACTATCGCTAAAGGATGGAACTATACTGCAGCAAGGACAGGGCCAGACCTCAGAACTGAGGGATAGATACGCACAGCAAGGTTTAAGGGGTTTCAAGGAACCAACTTTGTGCATGTTTGGCTGTTGAACACCTGAAGTCAAACCATTAACAGAATTCACCTCACCCTTTCTCTCCCACCACTAGAGGGCACTAGTCGTAGCCGGCAGTGCTGTGCTTTCTGGGAAGTTGCTGCCTCCTTCACAGGTGGTTGGTGCCTGACCTGACCTGATTGTAGACCTTATGGTCGGTTGATAGAGTGAAAACTCCGTTGTTTTGACCCAGAATTACCTACTTTAAAATCCTGATTCTGCTGCTCACCATACATTTTTCACCACTTGAAGCCCATTTCTCACCAGGGAAACATGGTTGTTGCTTGGGGACTGCAGGGAAAATTAATCAGGGAAAAGTGACCCAAGTTCCTAGCATATGCCCAGGGTGGTGCAGATGATAGGAATGTCAGTTTTCCTCAAGAAATAAAAAATGGCTCCTGTCGTTAGGGAGGTGTGGTTGAAATAGACAAATGAGGACAGAGAATTAGAAGGCTGTGGCTGAGTTTGGAGACTGGATTCAGACCCTGATGGGCAAATTATGTGACCTCTCTGTGTCTCCTTTATTCTCATCTGTAAAATGGGGAAAATCCTATGAACCAGTTCCTACCATTGTTGAGGTTTATATGAGCACACAGAACATTGCCTGGCCCACTCTAAGTCCTGGCTGGCTGTTTATCATTATAATAATAATTATCATGTATGTAAGATCAAGTGAAGACACAAATTGTGCCCAATAAAGATGATATGAAAGGCTCAGAGATGTTTGCTCATAGAAGAGGAGAAGAAGCCCCTCAGGGGGACCGTGAGAGCTCCTTTCCCTTTTTTATTAAAGAACTATCAAGCACAGGAAAGTTTTTGATTCATTGTGTTTGGCCCCCAGGGATATACCAGGCTCAATGGATCAAAGCAGCAAGGGATTCGTTTTTTGCTCAATTTGAAGAAGACATGGAAACTGGCTGAACTGCCCAGAGATGAAACAGGCCACACCTGGAGGGAGGGAATTTCTGGTCACAAGAAGAGTTGAAGCAGCACCTGGACACCTCTTGGGCAGAAGTAGCCCCAACGCGCTGTAAGCATTGACTGAATGATGGAAATTGCTAAGCTTTAACAACCCTCCCAAGACTCAGTTTTAAAGACAATAGGAGAAATAATGAAGCCAGATACATAAATAGATGCTCCATGAACAGTTCAGAGTATATGATGGGATCACTGCCAAAATGCTTTTGAGTCCATCAGATTTGGTCCCCATTTGCTGCTGTGCTTTGCCCATACTGGTCAGTCCCAGATAGACAGAGAGCTATCCTGGACACTTGCTCCCCTCTCGTTCTGAGATAATCTTTCAAGAAAACAGTAAGAAATGCTATTCATCTGAGAGGAGAACCTGGTCCTTGGTGCACTGTTCCATTTTAATTCATAGCTTATTGGTAATCGCTCATCTCCTGCTGGAAATTAATTAAGGCTTGTGTTCAGCAGGAGCTGGTATTTGCTTTGAATCCCGGACCCTACTGCTGAAACTTTGAAATGACAAAAACACATCTCTAATTTGGGGCTGGATGAGGCATATTTGAAGAGTCCCCTGTGGTTCTCAGCTATTCTGTTCTGAACAATGTGCTATAAATGTTCTAGGCAACAATGCACAGGATGGATTTCAGCCACCTGGAAGTTCCTGCTGATTTTACCAAGAAAAAAAAATGTAGCTAGGATTGGACATAAAAGGCCAATTTGAAGGGGTGAAAATCTAGTATTTTCACTGTTTGGAAATTTTAAAATTACCACTTCATATTATGCTTCTCTGGTCCTTTTATTGAAAAAATAATGTACTATATATAAGGATGTAAAAGTAACTTACCTACAACACACTATTCTGGTTAATGAGTTTTCCTTTTTAACAGAGGGCCATGATTTATCACTCTTGAATTTCCCTGGTTTCTTACCTAACCCCCCATTAAAATCTCTATCTGCCTTTGTGGCATTCTTCCAGCTTTCATCTGCTCAGGAGGGTAAGTATAGCTCTTCTGGTAGTTTTAAGAACTAGTAACAACCCTTACTTGCAATAGCAAATGGGACCGAGAGAAAAAACAACTAAGGAAATAAAATTAGGATCTTTCCTTTGAAACTTCAGCTCTATACAAAGAATAAGGGAACAGAGAGTGGAAAGAAAGCCTGCCACTCCAGACGTCTTCTCAAGTCTTCAGGAGCTGCTCATGTGAACTGACCTTCTATCACAAAGGATATCAACTCTGCCTTTACAAGGAAAGGCTACTACTCTCCACCTGTTTGTCCTCTTCATAGAGACTGCTGCTCTCTTGAAACATACCAAGCTTTCTTATTGATCCCTACCTCACACCTTAGCAGTGGGTACAGCCAGTATAATCTGTTGTGATTCTGTTTGTCTATTTTTATCTTTAATCTTATTACACCAACACTGTCTCTCACCATGTTTAGTGCTCCATCCCAAAGGCCAGTTGCTATTCACGGCATAGCATAATATTTGGTAAATGAAATTATTCCTTAGAAAGTTTGTTTTAAAACCATAGTTTTCAACTTGAAAAAAAAAGATAGAAATAACTTGTCTTCTGACACATTTTGTAAAGGGACATGTTAAAAAATAAACTGAAAAAATTTAAAAATTGGGCCAAGCATGGTGACTCATGCCTGTCTAATACCAGTCTGAAAAAGAGCAAGACCCTGTCTCTATAAAAAATAGAAAAATTAGCTAGAAGTTGTGGTGGGCACTGGTAGTCATAGCTACTTGGGAGGCTGAGGCAGGAGGATCACTTGCACCCAGGAGTTTGAGGTTGCTGTGAGTTAGGCTAATGACATGGCACTCTGCCCTGGGGCAACAGACTGAGAGTCTGGCTCAAAAAAAAAAATAGTTAAAAATTAGAGGTTACATTAAAGCATACAACTAACAACTTATACAAACATCAGTGATTGGAATGCACTTTAGACAAAGGAGTCAAAAAGCTAGATATTTATATTCTGAAGACATGATGAGAAAGCCTCAATGCATTGCTATTAAATTTCTAATTGAAAGCCAAGTTTTAAATAGCTAAAGCACAACACTGGCTCCTGACATTAGATAAAGCACAATTAAAAGTCTAATTTTGACCCAATCAAGCCTGTTTAAATTGGACTGATAGCTATGTTAAATTGGCCCCATATTTGGTCCATATTATCAAGTTGCCAGGGTCTTGGATAACTGTACGACATCTGCAGATGTTATCATGAAAGAGGAATAGCTCCCCAATTTAGCAAATTGGCTTGTGTTCCTCTATAAAAGAAATTAATTTAGTTTAAGAACCTTCATTATTTTTCTTGACAAGTTAACATTTGTTCACTGAACAGCAAATCTAGCCAAAGCACCAGGTTCAAGGTTGCAGAGTATACAAAGAGAAGGGCTGAACCCTTCCACCATTACCAAATGCAGCAAGAAAAAAAGAAGAACAATTTCCATAGTGAAAACGCTCCTGAAAGCCTACATGTACTTATTGGGTAATAGGCACTGTTCAAAGTATATCACCTTTACTGCCACTTTTAATCTACCCAACAGCCATGGGAGGGAGCTGCTGTCATTAATTCTATTTTAGGTCTGAAGCAGTCGAGGCAAAAATGTGAAGTGATTTGTCCAAGCTCCGACAGCCAGCACATGGTGGAGCCAGGATGTGAATTCAGTCGGTGGGACATGAAAGCCACATTCTGGACCACCAACTCCAAGCTCTTGGAGATGTCATAAGTATAGTACTGCCATGAAATCTCAAGTCATAGCTCCAATTATTTCCTTAGAGTAAATCCTTCAAAGCAAGTAGACTGGGTCAAAGCATGTGCACATTTTAAATTTATATCTAGTGCCTAGGTGTTGAGTAGAGCCTGGACTGTCAGGAAAGGTGGGAGAGGATATTCCAGATGGTGTAAACAGCATGACCAGAAGGGCGAAGGGGATTGCAGCAGGTGCTTCTGTGTCTCCATAGTACGTAGGGGGTGGGATGGGATGAAGAATGGTAGGTCTTGGTGAAGCCACGTGTGAGGCTCTCTTACCAGCATCCTGACTGCCTTTCATTTCAAAAGATTCTTATTCCCCTTGATCCCATGCAATTATACTAATGATATTTGCATTCCTTATTTGGTAGAATAAGAAAGTATTATGCATCTTGCAGTGCTTCCTAGTTCTTAGTAAATTATCCTGAGAATCTTTCATAATACACAGGAAAAGATTTGACTATTAATCTGTGAGGTATCAAACGCAGCTCTTTGAAAGGGACCTGTTTTCTTTGTAGTACATGAAAGTTTTACTAACATAAACGCCACCCATTGTGAGCAAGATAATACTGCAGACCACGTCATTAGCAGGGTATATACATTGCCTTTGGCTGTATTCCTGGGAGGAGAGGTGCATTTCCAGGTAGAGGGGTAGGGTTTCTCCAGCTCCTTTGAGTGGGTCTTATAATTGCAGGCAGACGTCTAATAAGGAGTTAGATGTAGTATCGTAGTACTGATCCTGCCCTTACTTCTGGTCCAAGGAGAGAGGTACAGCACAGCCACAGGCATGGGAACTGAGGCATCTGTCAAAAGGCCCACTGATACCAGAGACCTTGTAGGTA
Source organism: Perodicticus potto (assembly GCA_963574655.1). Lineage (NCBI taxonomy): Eukaryota > Metazoa > Chordata > Mammalia > Primates > Lorisidae > Perodicticus > Perodicticus potto. Next base: position 10,408 of record CAUYRH010180390.1, read on the forward strand.
TATGGGCCAATTTCTTTACTAAAGTCTTTATCTTCACCTGAGATGTAAGCAGCACCCTGTGAGAGGGTGGAAAGGGGAGAGGTGAGGCTCTCGCTTGGGTGGAGGGGCCTCGTGTGGCAGGATGAGAGTGTAAGAGGTAGCCAAAGATGACTCCTAGGCATCCAGTTTGGGCAACTAAGTGTGACCTAGTGTGGCAGGTTGATGGCATTGACAGTCCCAATTCCTCACCCTCCCTATATCCATAACAGATCTCTACTCGGAAAGCAAAGTATAATAGCCTGTTCCTTGATCTCAATAAATGTGCTTTGTTGCAGCCAATGGGACTGCAAACGGCTGACGTGTCTACGTGTGCACTTGTGCAATTCCCATGAGAACGTTCCCTAGCTGGCACGAGGGAGGTCCAGACACATGGAGCAGAACAAAGTCACCCCATCGTCCTAGCTCAACCCATTCTAAATCAGCCATCAGCTTGCTGACCCCCAGACATATTTCTACAGCCGAAATCAGTAGAGTCATCAAGGTGTGCGGGACAAATGGCTATTGTATTGCATGTCGGTGACGTTTTGTGCTTGTCACACTGCATTATTGTGACAAGAGAAAACTGATATACACCTCAACCCTATAAGCTGAGAATGGAGAGTATGCCAAGGAAAGCAAGGGAAAGTCCTTGAGCCCTGAGGGGAAAAGTGGAAACAGGGAGAAGTGGATGGATTCTACATGTATTTTGGACATAAAATCAAGAAGACATGGTGATAGATTAGACACGATGAGAACATCAGAGGTAGCCAAAGATGACATCCACTTTGGGCAACTAAAGAGACAGCTATGGGATTTATTAAAAAGGAAGGGTGGGGGACATCTGGAGGTATATGAAAAGTAAAAGTCCAGTTGTAAATTAAGAGTCAGGTGCATGAGAAACACGTTAAAGTGGAGATGTCACACAGAGAGCCTTAAACTCAAAAGGCCCCTAAAGAAAGAAAGGTGATGTGAATTTGAGAGTAAACAGCAGGTATATTTCTAGCCATGAGATTGAATGCCATGCCCTTGTCTAAGAATATTGATTGAGAAGGGAAGATTTGTGTGTGTCTCTCTGTGTGTGTGATGTTTACTTGTGTGCCAAGGCATGTTATAAAACACAGATTTTACTGGTACTTCATTGAAAACACAAACAAAAAACTCAACAACACTGTTTTAAGTCATAATTATTGAGTTGCTTGACTTATAAGCCTTTATGTGAGGGTCAGGGTGATGGGTAGAGAGAACTGTCTAAGAGTCTAAGCTTGAATTCCATCGGAAGTGACACAGAGACACTCTCGGAAGACAAGAGTTTCTGAAAGTGGCAGTGATGGGACGCAGATGAAGCATTTCAGAAGGAGCTGCTATCTGAGCAGGGCTTTGCCTGAAGAGGATTTTAGGAAATTTTGTGGTCACTCTTTTGCCACTTCGTCAGGAAAACACAAACAAATGAATCTAGTCATTTTATCTGGCTCTCTCTCTTTCTCCTGTTCATATTTAACAGTGCTCCTTCCCCATTTATCTGTTCTGTCATGTTTTGGGTGTTCACCTGTTCAATTTAAATTCTCCTGTCCTGTGTAATGCCATCAGAGTTTTGAACACAGGAAGTGGTGACTACATACTTCCGAAATTAAAGAACAGATGTCTGTTCCATGAAATTATTTTTCATAGCAAAGAAAAATTTAACACATACAAACAAAACCCACAACAAGATTTAAGTACTCAAATTATTAAAGCAGCAGAACATTCTACGCTGGCTCATGCCACCTCGTGAAAATTTTTGAAAGTCCCAATTCCAGACTTCTAAAAGCAATACTTTGTTCAGTCAGTGAATAAGGGCTTTTTCAGTGCATTGATTTAAAAGTATGTCAGCTTAAAAAATAAAAATGGGAAATATGATCAAGGTAGTATTTCTTAAAATAATGGAGTTGCTTGAGAAATGAGAATACAAACAGTATTGGTTTTTCCCTCCACATCTTTTGGTCATAAAGACTCTTAAAAGAATAAGGCAAATTCTGTCAATGGCTCTTCTGGATTTGTCCCTTTCTCAGCTTGATTCACGTTCTTACTTTATATGACTGAAGAGAGCAGGTGTTGGGGTGGGGGAGCGGCTGTGATGTAAAAATTGCAAACAAGAAGCACAAGGGCCGGCAAACCATTCATGGAGCTTTCGACAACAAACCGCAGAAAAAGTTACTGAGCTTGTCAGAACAACAAGTGAACATGCAGGTTTGGGATGAAGGGGGCCGCTGTGGGGGACTGCACCTGCTATGCAGACAGCATTCACTGAAATTAATAGCACTTGGCTAACCAAACTGCCATGGCCCTTCCTGAAAAAACACTTCACTTTTATTTCCAACAGTGGCATCTATGCCTCCCCTTTTAACAACCCCTCACGGTGGTTGTGCATTAATGGTGCCGACAACCTCAGGATCCCAGGAAAGCTTTCCTTTGCCGATCAATACCACCCACTCTCAGCCATCCCTCAGTGGTTGTAATGATTATTACTCAGCATTCAATTGCCTTTCCTCATTCTCTCCGGTTCCTTTCTTGGAATTTTTATCAATAAACAATTAACGAGGCCATGTTATTTAGTGGCTTTTTTCTCAACTACTTTTGTATCGACTATTTTGGACATCAGGGCACTCAGCTCCTTTCTGGATATTGAATATTATTACTACTAACATGGATAATTGCCTTTTTTGTATGCAAAATTTATCTTTCTTGCAGAAAAGGGGAATGTAGAGAAGGAAACTTTAGTGGTCCAGTTGTGTACCAGGATCATCTTCTCCTCCATTTTACACATATTTACATATAGACATAAACATACATGCGTGTAGATATAGAAATATGTATAGGTATGTGTACATAAGTGTGTGTGAATGTATTACGTGCATTATACACATACATGTTTATACACACTCCTACCCACGGGAGAAGATGATGTATTAGCCTAGCACAGCCTGCTGTAGAAAGAAATTGTCATATCAACAAACACACTTGTAAATTCCCTCATCTTCCACAGAAGCATGTGATTCTTCAGAAACATGATTGCCACATCACATGTCAGTAACGTCTGAACGAAGCCACAGCATATGAAAAGCGACCACGCGTCCTTGTAACTTGTCTCCAGACCTGCTCCACACATCACGGGTTCCCCTCATCCGAGAACTCTGCATCTACACCACACGGGGCTGCTGGGACGGTGGATCAGCAGTGTCTGGGCACAGCAGGACCAACGTAGCAAAACACCCAGAGAAAGGAACATCAAGCACAGGGACATAATTCAGAAGGAAAAAGCTACCACCGGGTCCCTCCTCTGCTCCTGCTCTTCCCTCCAATCACCTTTCCTCCCAACCTCGAGACAGCTCTTACAACTCCAAAGTTAATGGGAAAGGGGCCGAACGGATGTTTTCTAGCCAATAAACTTGTGTCATTTCAGCTAGACAAAATGTAGAGAGCGACTCGTTCTTGGTGAGCACATGTTTTCCATTCCTGTTCCCCGTGACCGTATTAAAAGTTTTAGAGAGGCAGGGCACAGCATGGAAGCAAGGGCTCTACTAATGGGTATGATTCCCTGAAGAACACTGATGGCTTATGGGAAGCGGCTCTCTCTCTCTCTCTCTCTCGGTATTTAGGATACAACATTGTATGAAGAAGATATGCAAGTTTCTCACATGAAGCTACAGCAAGGCTTAACAGTGTAATTAAACTGACATATTTAAAGGCTAATTACTGACAGAACACCATATATATATTTTATGTATACATATATATATATATATATTTTTTTTTTTTTAACAAAGAGAAGGTGTAAAGCACTTCCAAAGGGAGTTAAAAGTAGGTCCCTCTCATGAATAGGAAGAGATTGAGAGACACCCTTACATTTGTTTTTAAAATCACATACTGTTCCGATATCTGGCCTTTACATGAAAATTATTGTAGAGACTATATACACAGGGGTCCATCCCTTGTATTATTTGGTTGGGGAAATCTTGCTCAATAAACTTAGTCAAAATTGGTTCAGTAATTTCTACTATTAAAAAGTAAAGTGGATTCATTGTCTTATTAAATTGAACACGTTAAACCCATTGAAAAGACATTCTTCCTCATTTTGTGTGTTATTTGTGTCCATATAAAATATAATTGAGGGTTTTATAAATACTGTAAGTATATATCTAAACTCAAGACCAAACAATAGCTGGTCTCATTAAGTCAAAAATATAAGTGAAAATTCAGTGAACTGGCTTAGTTATATAGATCAATCCAGAAAATTAGTTCTATTTATTTATTTTGATTCTCTTTGGTCAGCAAATAGAGATTTGGTGCATAATATATCCTAAAAATTATTTTCTTTTGTGGTGAGATGCAATCATGACTAAAATCATATTTTTTTCCTTGAAACTCTCATGATCTATCCAGAAATATCCAGATAAACTCACATTTATAATACATGTGTAAATTATAAAAGTTTTAAAACCTTGAGGTAAAAGCTTAATAAGAAAACTTTCTTTCTATCATATTTTAATGTTATTTTTGAAACAAATATAATAATACACAGCAATGTGTGTATCTGTGTATATCCTAAGCCATTATAATGAAATTAACCCATTTAATCCACACCCAAATTTAAAACACAGGTTACCAGTATCTTTGCAGGACCTTTATATTCCTGCTATATCAAGTCTTTTTGTCTATATAGCCACCAAATTAAATACAGTCTTGTTTTATTTCTTGTATAGTTTTATCAAATAGATATTTATCTGTTAATAATACACTTAAAATTAAGTTTTCTGGCCAAGCGCTGTGCCTCACACCTGTAGTCCTTGCACTCTGGGAGGTCAAGGTGTGAGGATCACCTGAGCTCAGGAGTCCCAGACCAGCCTGAGCCAAGTGGGAGACTCCATCTCTACTAAAAATAGAAAAATTAGTCGGGCATTGTGGTAGGTGCCTGCAGTTCCAGCCACTTGGAAGACAGAGGCAGGAGGATCGTTTGAGCCCGGGACTTGGGGGTTTCTGAGAGCTAGGCTGAAGCCATGGAATTTTCTAATTTTCTAGCCTGGGTGATAGAGTGAGACTCTGACTCAAAAAAAAAAAAAAAAAAAATTACACTTGCCTCAAACTTTATATAATATAGTCTTTCTGGAATTTTCTTTCTTATTTTAAGCTGCTGTTTCTAAGAGTTCAGGATGTTACTTACTGCATGTAGCGTATTTCTTTCATTTTTATTGCGGTTTGTGTTAGAGGGTAGAGCTATACCACCAGTCATTATCCCACTCACGGTCATTTGGTCCCTCCACCTCCTTTTTTTGTCATTAGGAACATTCCCCTTTGTTGTAAAGTTCCCTTGGTGCACATGCGCCAGAGGTTTGGTAAGGTCCATCAACAAAGATGAAGTTTCTGGATTTTAGGGAATGATGTTTAATTTCACAGAATAGTGTGAAATTGTTCTCCAAAAGTGGTGCCAATTAATTCTCCCACGTGGCACAGTACAAGCACTCTGGATGACCCAGGATACCTTGAACCCTTGGTACTGGCAGATTTTTTTCATTTTCACCTGTCTGCTGGGTGCACAACATCTCACTGCGATATTAACGTGCATTTCCCTGATTAACGATGAAGATTCGAATGACTCTGTCTATGAGTCTGAGTGAGGATGAAGGAAAAAAGAAAAACTACAAGTCATTATGGGAAGACGGGAAGGACAATACCCTCTTTTGTAAAGCGGGATAACTTGTCAATGTCTTGCGCTGTATTACGTTGACAAAAATATTTTTTTCTAAATACGTAATTTAGGTCATCTTCTAAAGCAGCTTACAATCTCACTAAGGAAATGGCTTCTTCATGAAAACAGCTGGGAATGAAAAACATCTCTATTGTTCTGGGCACACGGTGGGTGCTCTGTTAATCTTTCTTGAAGGAACCATTGCGCAAAACGCCCTCAGGTCACAACTGAAATAGGACACCTCCTGGACGCCTCCTGCCCCAACGTGGAGCGCGTCCTTTCTACCTGCTTTCTTCTAGTGCTCCCCTTCTCTGCAACAGCACCTGCGCCCACTCACTTTCTTAGACCGGGAAACTACGTCATCCTTGGCTCTGCTGTCCTTGTCACCAGACAGTTGTACGTACTGAATGTTTCCGTAGCTCAGCAATTCTCCACACATGACACACAGATCTAAGGGTTCCCCAAATCCTTTCAGTATCTCCCTGAAGTAAAAGTTATTTGACTGTGATATGAAGAGTATCATCGCCTTTTTCACTGTGATGACATTTGTACCGTGTCCAAAAGCAATGATGGACAAAACTGCAGGTTATCTTCACAGCAGTCACGACGATGGCACCAGACTCCTAGTGCCCCAGGAGCCTTTGGACTATTCATTCTCACACTTTGTTTTTTTAAAAATACACTCAAGAATGTCCTTAAAATGATCAATTTTATTAAATCTTGACTCTTAAGAACACACTTCTTTAATATTCTGTGTGACAAAGTGGAAAGCATACACAAAGTAATTCGCAGGACCCCTCCCCACCCTCATGGGACTGAGTCTTGAACCGAATCGTTCTTCCCACGTGCCTCCATTTGTACTGGGAGGAATAACTGACAGGTAAACCAGGGTCATTCCGACTTGAGGATGCGACAGACATTTTCTTGAAATGAAAATGAAGAAAAGGAGTCTGTCACTTCTAGGGAAAAAACTGACAGCATTTGTTGCCAAGAATAAAATTCAAACTTCCAAGCAAAACTTAGAATTTTGGGAAACTTGTATTTGCTCCCATGAGCTTGAAGCCTTCTCAATACTTACAGACTTTTCAGATGACATCAGTGATGACAGAAACAAATGTGACTACATATGAAATCAATTCATGCTGTGACCACATACCCTATATGGCATCAACCAACAAATGACACTTTAAAGTGAATAATTCTTTCGTACTGTGGCTGTGGATAGTCAACTTGCTGGTCTAATACATTTTTATTGAGCACCTACTATGGGCTGGGTGCTGGGCTGGAGCAATGACCACAGACATGAAAACACAGACATTGTCCTGGGAGTTTTACATGTATTGGTCAATTTAATGCTCACATTAGTGTCATATAAAATGTAATATTAATAATCTCATTTTATAGTAGAGGAAATTGAGCCACAGGGAAGTTCAGTAACTTTACAAAGTCACAAGCTTATAAGTAATAGGACAAGGCCCTTATTAACTCCATTCACTATAATAGTATTAGGACAAATAGTAGCAGGACAAATTGATACAGTTGAATTTCACAACATATGCTTTAAATTACCCTCCAACTATAGAATAATAGAAGTATCTCACTTTCAGAGCTCCCTTCAGAGCAAAGAACTTCATGGACATTAATTCTCACACTGACTCTAAAAGGTAGGTACAGATTGTATGCCCATTTTACAGAAGAGAAAATTGAGGTTTAGTACTTTCTGTAATTTATCAATGTTAAACATCCAAGAAGAGGTTGGGAGTCAAACACAGGCCTCTATTTCTTGAGACACTTGTCTTAACCAGTAGGCTGTACTTACTCAAAAAAGCACAACTGTGCTTCAGTAGACATTCTCAAGGTAACAAACCTATTACCAGGCATTAAGATTACGGAAGCTTGATGTGAGAATAGAGAGGAATAAACTTTACAGGAAAGTGAAAATTTTTGATTTACTCACCAATCCCCATTTTCCCCTAGGGATTTGATGGTTATCTTAAAAGTTGACTGATTTGAAAGATTCTATCTTCAGTCAAGATCTATCATTCTAGAACTTGAGCATCCTTAGAGTTACCCAGAGGGTCACACATGTGAAACCACAGATATATACTTTGTAGGTTTTTGAAAGCATTCTCAAAGTTTTATATTTTTTTCTGTGGCATTTTCTCTCTTATGTGCCAACTTTATAACCCACCTTTCACTCTAACAGAGCCTGGGCAACATTTTTCTTATAATAATCTAGACAGAATACATCTAAACCCTTTAATATGTATTAAAAAACATTCTTAAAGCCATCTGGGAGAGGAAAGGGGAGGGGCAGAAAGATTAATGGTTAATGGCCTAAGAGTCAAAATTAGTTAATATAAATGTATGTTTCATCAGTCATAATGATATTTTCCTGATAATGCCTCTCTAATAACTTCTCAACACTTCCATTTCCACATCTGGAGACAAAAACAGCCCCTACCTCATGGTGAAGTTATGAAGTCAGAATGAGTTTAACTCACCAAGGGCTTAGGATATGATCTGACACGTGGTAAGCACAGGACACTTTGTTAATTAAAATAAGACAAAAATGAGTCATCAAGTTGCATAATGAAGCACAGGAATATATATAAATATACATTTCCCAATATCAAAAATTAAATCCGGGCTTGACCTCGAAATCCTCCTCCTGGTCTGCAGCGTGTACAAACACACACAGTTCCACGGGAAGTGGCTGAGTGCAAGAGCATAATAACTCATGAGGTCAATAGCTTCCCAGAGCCCCAGGAGAAGGTCTTCAAGCTCAAGCCTGGTTGCAGGGGGTTGAAACCGTTCTTGCTTTGCTTCCCTCCTTTACAACAGGAGTAGGGCACACAGGCACTGGCCTTGGGGCTGGCAAGACAGCCCATGGAGTGCCAGTCAGATCTCAGTAGCAACACTGCAGGTAGTAGAGTCTGGAAAGGACTTGGAGTTACCCCTCATTGGCCTGGGATGCACTTTCTCATCCTTCTTCACCTCTGACAACGCTGAACACAAATGTTGCCCTTTTAAGAATAAATTTTAAGCCCACTAAAAACTACTGCAGCACGGAAGTTTCTATTCAATTTTCAGTTTGGCCGGGCACTCTTTTTTCCTTTCTTTTTTTTCAACAAAGGGGGAAAAAAACATTACCAAGAGTCCACTCAAAACCCAAAGACCATGTGGGGTATTCTGAATAAACCAGGGTAAAATTGCAAAGTACTTTATAGTTTCTATAATAACATCAATTATTATAATTTATAATTATTTGTATGATTTATAGGATTGGATTTATATTTTTCTAAACTGGAATACGGTATTAGATTGTAAAATGTAAGATGGACAACCACCTCAGTTAAGGGTCTCCAAGTCAGCTGCGTGGGTAACGTGGGCGATGGAAGCAGGAGGCAGGCTGGGAGCTGAAGGGAAATCACCGGTGCACAAAGGAAAGCCAAAGCAATGGAACTTACATGTGGCCACTGTCGCAGATGCTGTGAGTTCCTTGTCCACGTCCTATTGACTACATCATTCCCACACGGGCTCAACCCTACAGCTCAAGCCTAAGCATGTGTATCTCTTTGAATGAATTTTCCTTGGCTGTCAAAGCCTGCGCAGAAGTGCTGGGGGTAAATGCCACACCTGTCAAGGGTCAGCCATCAACCTATGACTGAGTAGACTGATGAATAAATACCCCAGTTGACTTTTTCATTGGCTGGAATAACACTGATGCAGAAGATGTACTCCGTGTCCTGGAGAGCTCTGGAAACTGAGCACCAGCCACCCACAAGCATCACCTAGAAGGCGAGGTCCACTGACAACTTCCTCTCTCTGTTTCACTTTCCCGTTCCTGACGGGAGTTTCCTGGCACTACCTTTTAAAAATCGACTTGCACTGAAATCCTTGTCTCAGAGTCTCCTCCTTGGGGCCCCCAAACTAAGGCAGGGAAATCCAGGACCTTCTGCTGAGTTCTGGAGTCAATTTTCCTCCTTGATGTCTGCACCTCAACAGCAAAATCAATTTCTATTTACCTCCTGAGTCAAAACCAAGCCTCGAGTTTTTATAAACTGTGATACCACTGCCTTCTTACAGCTTTTAGGAAAGCAACTACACCATTTTAGGTACACAGTAAAGATTAATTAGACCCAGGGAAGCTAAGAAATCAATTAGAGTGAATCACATTATAAATCTCCAGTTGCCCACTGCTTTACAGTACATGTTGAAATATCACAAAAGACAAATCAAGTGATCTTTGAGAAATTATAATGGCTGCCATTCACCTTTCTCAGGCACTGGCACTCACTCATTAGTTCCTTCTAAGCCACTGGGACACACTGTCCAAACCGCAGCCTAACGGCTTGGAGTCACGGGAGGCTGGAAGGGGACCTGACAACAGTCTCTCTTTGACTTGTGTTTGCTTGGTGATTCTGAGTTTCCAAGGGCAATGTCAAGGCTCTCCTCACCTTAAGGTCTATCGCAGAGATCTCAGATTGTCATTATTTGTTAGCCCTGTCAACTTCATTTCTGATTACTTCACCTATCAATAGAAACTTTATTTTGGCGGGGGAGCATTTCAGAGGATACATTTGGGAGTCTGACTGCCTGGGTTCAAATTCTGTTTCCACCTTTTACCAGCTCTGTAATTTTGAGAAAATTGCTTAACCCTTCTATGCCTCACTTTCTTCAACTCTAAAATGGAAATAATAATAGAATCTGCTTCACTGACCTGTTAGGAGGATTACCGAGTGAACCCGTTGCTATTCATGGAGTGGTCTGGAGCCCAGAACATCAACTTTGGAAATGCAGCCCCCCAGGTCCCCATCAGACCCACTGACACAGGCGCCCGTGTGCTCACTAAAGCCCGAGAAGCACTGACTTATCAGTGTGTAAAGCAGAACCTGGCAGGTTGAAAGGAACCGATCAATATCAGCTGTTATTATCTCAACTAATGAGATTCAGGCTAACAAGACCCATGCTCATCAGCAGAGGCCTAATAGGAATGAAGCATGCAGGAGCTGGAGAATGAGAACCCAGGATGAAGAAGCGGAGATGTCAGGGGCAAATGGGCAGACACTGACAGCGTCCACTAAGTTGGGCACAACTCAGACGTCCAGCGGTCCCACCTTACCCTGCCCCACTCACTCCTCAGGCATTCAAGGAATTGTGTCCTGGGTACCTGCTATGTGCCAGGCACTGTTTCAAAAACCGATGACACATCATTGATGAGTTAGGGAGCTTATGGGGTCTAGTAGAGAAGAAACAGATAGTAAGCAGTAAACATATAAATAGTCCAGATATTTCCAGACACGGGTAAGCGCAATGACTATACAAAAGAGAGAATGAGAAAGAGTAATGTGCTGGGCACAGTGGCTCGCACCTGTAATCCTAGCACTCTGGGAGTCTGGGGAGGGTGGATTGCTTGAGCTCAGGAGTCCAAGACTAGCCTGAGCATGAGCAAGACCCCGTCTCAACCAAAATAGAAAAAAACTAGCCGGGCTTTGTAGCAGTTCGTAGTCCCAGCTACTCGGGAGGCTGAAGCAAGAGTTAAGCTCTTAACTCCAAGAGTTTGAGGTTGCTGTGAGCTATGATACCAAGACACGCTACCTAGGGTGACAGAATGAGAGTGTCTCAAAAAAGAAAAAAAATAATAAGAAAGAAAAACAGTGACGTACAGGGGCAAGGAAAAGGGAGATAAAGTCAGTGACTGTAACTGTAACTTCTGCTCCTCTCTAGAGGATTGTCCTGGCTGAGAGGCTCTGCACCTATCCCGGGGATGGGCTTTGCTGGCAGCCGATGGCTGGCAGGGGGATACCAGGGACCCGGTCTCCGTGCCTGCCTGCAGGTTAATGCCATAGTGAAGTCAGACTCCACAGCGCCCTAGGGGATAGAGGCTGAGGCTACACCTCCTGCCCCATCTTCATGTAGCTTCTAGCCCTTCTCTATTTCCCTCTGCTTACTCTGTCCCTCTCCAGAGAGTATGCCTTCAATAAATTGTATGCAGGAGAAGCTCCAAGGGTTCTCGGGAACCCTATCTAAGATAGTAACTTCTCTTTCCTCACGAATTTTCTTTCTCTGCCAGCATCCCAGTGCAAGAGTTACAGATTTTAAGATCTTATTTCTTTGTTGCCTCGGGGCTCCTCAAGGAGATGAATCTGGGTAACACAAGCCTTAAAGACAGTTTGCCTTGGCCTCCAAATGGGAACGCCAGGTAGAGTAAGACAGACCTAAAACGCAGGCTTCATGATCAGCCAAGAGAATTCCCAGTGTACTAGTTGGGAGGCTCCTCTGCTACTCAGGCTCAGCAATTAGCCTAAATCACTGGGAGACGTATGATAGACTGTTGCACCTCAAATAGAGACGTCTTCTAGTTGTGGGGCATTTAGTAAGCAGCAAAATGTTTACAGCTAGCACATGCCTCCTTCCTCTTCTCAAACAAGGCATCTAAAATCTGTCTTAAAGGCAATGTCAATACTTAAAGCTGCCTAAACCCCCAATACTTAAGCTTCATTGGTTATTATCAGGTTTTTAACTGCCCACTGCACCCTAAGTTTCTGAGGTATTAATGCAACAAGGATCATTGCCACATATAAACACCACAAATTCCTTGAGTAATTGCTAGTCCATGTAGGTGACGTTGAGGTAATGAACAAGTCCAGAGCGTCCATGCTGATTCTTGTGCATCCATCAGGCGGATGCTGTGATTCTGTTGGTTTAATTATTACACCTTGTAAAGATGAATGCAGGGAACGTGCTTGCCTTGTCGCCAGCCTCCCGGGGGACTGGTACTGAGTAATTGCTTTCCAACCCTGTAAGAATCATCGACATGGAGACACAGGTGCCATCTGGCTCTCCAGCCCTCAGCAAGCCTCCCGGGGACAAGATGAGGTACTGGGGGTGGCAGTTATCATCAATAAGCTGGTGAAATCTTGTCTCCATCTTAATCACGAATTTTATATTAAATACCCCTGACACTAGAAACACTGTGCTAAATATATTATATATACAAATACATACATTTTTATTTCTCTATTATATGTCAAATTTTTTAATAACAGTGTTAAATATTTTATGAATATATATTTATACACAGACAGACATACATATTAAATTTTCAAACTTAATATTGCGGTGTGATCTGTTAGGGCGAAGAAACCCATGCATGAAAAAAAGGAAGATTTCATAAACACTATAAAAATTGGCTTAGCGTTTTACATACATTTGAATCCCATATACTGCAAAAAATTCAAAATAAATTCCCATTAGATTAAAAAGTTAAATATTAAGATAATTAAAAGACCAAAATATGGATGTGAGTATTAACCAGCTTTATGATGACTTTGGTGGACTTTTTATACACAAAACAAGTGGAAGAAATATAGACAAAGGCCAACTGCGAAATTCAACACTATGAGATTTTATATCTTCTCCAGGCAAAGATATACAATTATAAGGAGAACAGGAAACATGAAAAATATTTTATTACAAATGCAAATGATAAAAGGATATTTACCTTACTATAAAAAACTGGCAAAGGAATTCTTGGGTTTCATTGAAGGACATCTCTTAAAAAGATTCAAGGGCTCCAACAAATAATAGACAGTAAATATTTGTTGAATTAATGAACAATGAATTAATAGAAGGGGAAATGGGCAAAGAGCTCCCCCAATTCACATGTAAGGACCCATGAAGGATTAATATACAGGATGACATTGGTGGCCTGTTTTACTGGCCTGTATTTCCCGGGAGCACTGGCTGCTAACAAACAGATCAAGGGAACCCACAGGGAACTTGCATGTCCACTCTGGGGCCAGCTTCAGCAAATCACTGATGCTCATGGGGGGCGTTATATGTGTATGTATATATATATATATATATATATATATATATATATATATAAAAAATATATAATATATGTATAACACCTTATATATGTATATTATAACACCTTATATATTATATTATATATGATACAATTCATATATATGTATATATATAAATAATGATACTTTCACAGTGAAATAGCAGGGAATGCTTTGAATAATTTTCACCAGAGTATCAGAATACAATCATTATATAATAGGAGAAAACAGGAAATAGAACAGTATATACACAGTGTGGACGTAAAGTTCATGTGCAATTTGCTATGTTAAACTATTTTAAATTGCACATGAAATTTGTATCCACCCTGTATATTCTAGGTTAATGGTATTAATATAAACTTGGCACTGTCACATAGGATGGAAAACTACCTTTTCCTTTCACGCCATGCCTCTCAAATTCATTCTAAAATGACCAATAAATCACAATGTATAAGGAATAATATATTAGCCCTGAAACAATACCAACAATAATTTCAAAAACAAAAAAAACAAAGTTAAAGTGAGAAATTATTTGAAAGGAAAACAGCAAGAACTATCTTGCAAGTCTCCATCTTGAGACATAAACACAGCACAATTATAACAATCCTTGCAGGATCTGAAGAAAGCCTCCAACCACCCCTAGTTGGTGAATATAGGCAAGGAGGCCATGGGAGTAGGCTGCTTGGTCTTATGAAGCAGTTACTCAAGCAATCTTTGGGTCATCTTCTTGACCTTCATCATTTCAATGATGGAGCAGGAAGCTGCTTGAAGGAAGGTCAGGCATGGTCACACCATGCACCTGATACGGAGACCAGTTGAAACAGGAAGTTAAATCCTGAAAGCAGTCCTGCCCTTCAAGCATCTGGATCAATGAACCAGCAACATGAATGTGTGACAATAACATCCCATCTTCCAGGTTAAGAAATGAGAGAGAATTCTTAAAAAATAGAAGTAAGAAACAAACATTAGGCCGGGAAAGGATCCAAGAATCCAGCCAACCATTATTTCACATTTACGGTAAAATATCAGGCCTACTTCATACATATATTTTTGTTCAAATATGGATAAATATGAAAAAGAATGAAAAAGTTTTAAAAGCTTGAGCCCTAAAGATATTGTGTGTGTATACATATATAATGCAATACATATGAAAAGCGTGTAACATATATATATGTACATGCATACAATATATAGTAGACCCTCTGTAAGCTGACCACTCAAAGGATTTTAACAAACCAGTCATTATGAGGAACCCGGCATATTGTACTGGTACATACATGTGCTGCGTGTCAGGACTATGAACATTAGGTCAACTTGAGGAGGTGGTCAGCTATGGAGGGTCTGTTTTATATCCATGCACGTGGGTGTGTGTTTATGAAAGGCAAAGCAAAAAGTAAGAGCATACATGTCGAGAAATATTTACTAGGGCAAACACATGCAAAACATCTGCTTTATAGGACTGTTCTATAGGATCAATAGAATGCCTTGCAACAAGAACTCTATAAACAATGAGGAGATAAGGCCAGAGAATGAGAGAAAACAGGAGTTAAGACACATGCAAAAACAAAACAAAGGCAGGGTAGGCCAAGAAGACAAGGTCGAGAAAGAAAAAAAAAACGCCACAAGAAAATTAAAATCTTTGTTTAAAAACAGACACAATTGTCAGAGTAGAAAAATCAAACCACTGGTACAGGAGCAAACCTTCTAAACCCTCCAGAATTAAAAGGCCAAAAAGACAAAGCTATTTAAAAAAAAATAAGAAAGAAGACAATAGGTATGAAAAGCAAACCTTAATCGTATAAACTGATGGTCCAGAGGAAGAGGCCAGACGCACCCGAGAGAAATGAGAAGGAAGGGCAAAGTAGAAGAAAACATTTCCAAATCTATTAAAAATAATTTCTGAAATTCTCAGGGGAAGGTTATGACATATTATCAATATCCATTCCTATTACATTGAGTTGATTTTTTAAAATATTTTAAGAAGAAAGAAAAAAGTGCTTAGAACTGCCAGGAATATAAAACAAAAACTGTTAACAATTTATTGCAAAGAAAAAAATTGGGAGGAAGTGGAGTAAGATGGTGGACCAGAAGGCTGGTTCAGCTGAGCTCACTTAGTATATATGACTGGGGAAAAAGAGAACCGGCCAGACCAGGAGGGGACCCGGCCCGGAGTCAGAGCTCAATAAGCACAAGCAGGAGGTGGTGAGCTGGGTACAGCGTGTGATCCGGGGCAGTGGAAATCGGACGCATTAGTTGTACCCCCTGAGAGCAGGCCCCAAGAAACCTGCCACATGCAACTGCACATCTTAGAGTCGGATCCCGGGAGCAACACTGAGGGCAGGGAGGTGACTTAGAGACTGTCACTGTAACCTTAACTACAGGCAACCACAGTAGGAGATTCAGTAGCAAATTTTATTTCCATTGATAAATGTATGATTTACCTATAATCCATACATCATGTAGAATTTAGAATGATACATACCCTATCTGGAAATAAAATAAAGTCTAAAGGCAAAAAAAAAAAAAAAAAATTGTAAGAAATTGCTACTCTTACACCTTGTATTGGATGCCAGAAGACAGGAAAAGAAGGCTTCCAGAGTTTAGAAGGGAAACTACTGTAATGAAAAATTCTATGCTATCACCCAAGTTCTTGGTTAAACTCAATAAAATAATTTGATATGCACGAGTATGTCCTGAATAATATTCATGAATGCTTTCTCAAGAGCATTACTAAAATATAGTCAACTGAGACACAAACCAAAATTAAAAGCTTAAGAATGGGGGACACCTGATTAAAAGAAGAAAAGGCAAGTCGTAAGCATGAAGAACAATAAAACGTGGTAATAAAACTATTTTTCACAGTCAAGGAACATTAATTAATTGCTTACTAGATACAAATAAATATTGGCTCTAAATGCGGTAACAGAATAAATTTCCAAAAACACAAATACCTATTGAAATAGAAGACTAACTCCAATCTGGGAAACCATTTGAACATATTTAAAGAAAAATTATGTTCTTATCACGGCATGCTTTTTTTTTTAAATAAATTTAAGAGTAGAAAACCAGAAAAAAGTCATATAGAAAAAATCAAAACAAATGCATAAATTAGCACAAAATTTTAAGAAAGGTTCTATGTTGTTCATAATCCATAAAAAGATATTAAAAGAATAAAGACCATTTGTTAACTGTCAAATTAGTAATCATCTTAACATTTATACTACTCAGTAATGGGAAAGATTTCATATAATGAGTATTCTTGTGGCTGAGTACTCTCAGGTGGTACTAAACTGTAGTAGTATAATTTTTTTATCACCTGAAAGGGAATTTAAAAAATATAATACAAACTTTAAAATATTCACTGTACCTCATAGCGAAACATCTTGGACAGCAACAAAAATAATTACAAATATTGATGCCTTTAGAACATAATCAGAAAAAATCTAAATACTCAAAAGTATGAATTCAGGTCAACATATTGTGATTCATACATAGCATGAAATACTATTCAGCCTTTAAAGTAATGTTTTGGAAGATGTTAAAGGTTAGAGAAAATGTTCAGGGTATCCTCTTAATTTAAGCAAAAATAGCATACTATAACATAAAGTATAATTTTAAAAATATTTAATGCATTAAAGTAGTGAAAGAAAATATCTCCAAAATTAAAGGTAACATTATATTTAGATAGTAGGTTTATAAGTAGAACTTATTTTCTTCTTTATACTTTTTTATATTCTAGCAAAGGTTACCAATTGTCATCCAATATCCAGTCTTCCCTTCTTCCTGTAGTGATAAAACTACCAATTTCACATGGGCACATAACTACCTAGAATTAAAACAAAATATCCCAGTTTCTACTTTGTGTTACTGAGCACAGACTAATGGAATTTAAATACAGGTGATAGGTGCAACTTCTGGGAAAGTCCAGAGTATCCTTTTCTCTTTTTTAATGGAAGATATCTGTGAAGGCTGGGGCAGAAGCAGCCACCTTAGAGCAGGAGGTGTTAGCAGTGTGGGAGATGGCAGCATAACAGGGTGGAAGAAGTCCAGGTTAAGAGTCCCAAACACCATGGAGCACTGTGTCAGCTCCCAACTGCTTATCTCAGACTAATGTGGGATAGAAAAAAGTTCAAATCATAAGACACTTAGATCTTTATTATAAGAGCTAGATTCATATCCTAACTAACATTCTCCATCATCCCTTATTAAATTTATGGGAGAAAATAACATTAAAAGAAAAAAAAGCCAGAATTTAATTGAAAACAGTTTTGATAAGATCCAACTTGGGGACTCATGATGAAAAAAAAAAAATTACCAAAAATCTATCACTACCAACATCAGCCCCGCCACCACCACCACCGAGAAAACTATAACACTTTTGATTGATTGTCTTCTCTTGTTTTACAGGCTTACTTTTTACACAAGTGGATTTGAAGCAACCAGTCTATTTATATCCTGGCTCCATATCACTGCTGTCATTTTCTGCTGGATAGAAAACAAAATGAACAAAAATCTAAAGGATGAGTTGACTTAAAACAGCTTCCTTCCCAAAATCTAAAATAACTGAGAATATCGGTTATATTCCTTCATTACCTCCAAATGCACATTTAAAATGTCAGATGTCTTAAAGTCTGAGAACCACAGGGCTATCTTTTACTCAACGGGGCCAGCCAACCTAACCCAGGTTTAACAGTGTGGGTGTATAACTTTGTCCTCCAATGAAGTAATAAAAGTCAGAATTAGGATCATAAGGAAAAGAAGCATGATTCGTACACTTTGGACTGATTTTGTTTCATCTTTGTGTTCTTCTGCACATTATTAGAGAAACTACATACAAATAGTGTGGGATCGCTGTGACCCAACATATACAATAGACGATAAATACAAAGTATGAATTATGAAATGAATAATGTGGACATTTTAACATGATACATATGTATAGAAATATTGACCTGTAAATTGTTGGTATATTTTTTGTATGTAAGAATCAACGAGGCTGATTTTAAACTTTTTAAAAAAGTACTCCAGGGGCAGCACCCCTAGCTCACTGGGTAGGGCGCCAGCCACATACACCGAGGCTGGCGGGTTCAAACCCAGCCTGGGTCAGCTAAAATTAACAATGACAACTGCAACAAAAAAATAGCCAGGTGCTGTAGCAGGTGCCTGTGGTCCCAGCTACTTGGGAGCCTGAGGTAAGAGAATCACTTAAGCCCAAGATTTTGAGGTTGCTGTGAGCTGTGACACCACAACACTCTACTGAGGGCAACATAGTAAGACTGCCTCAAAAAAAAAAAAAAAAAAGGAAAAAAAAAATCCAGATCAGATTTTCCTAAGATAACTCCAATTCTTATTCAATTTGCAATGCCATCTTACCTCCCAAATAGGATTCCCAGTTTTAGAAAGGTTATTAAGTTTTTGTGTAGCCATGAAAAGGGATGCCTGAAAAAAAACTTTATCCAAAGTTTTCCTTTTAATAAAAATAATAGTAGTTACAAAATATATTAGGTTGTACAAAAATTATATAAAAAATAGCATGCCTAAGTGTGAGTTACTAGATGGACAGTATTAGAATAGTCACTGTTGTCATAGTAGATATGTTATTATCTTCCTACTCTAGAACCTTAAAAAGTAATAGGAAAATAGATTTCTAAATGGGAGGTGTATTTTCGTTGAATGATAAGCATATCAGTTATTTGTTAATTTAGAAGAAAAATTAGGGAAAAGGCAATAGTATTGTACCAACACACACACATGCACACAAAAACACTTTCATATAAATTCTACCTGTTCGTTGGAGAATTATTTGAGGTCAAAGTCACAAAATCTCTTCAGAAACAAATCAAGGAGCAGAGAGAAGGGCTACATAATTGAACTGTTTGTGTAGCGTTTTGTTCTTTGGTACATAAAGGTTTATGGGTAAATGAAGTCTGAAAGGTTAAAGGGATCTAGTAAACAGACACCTTCATTTTCTATGCACCTTTAAAAATTCTTATATTTGCTGCTGAATTATTTACTGAATAGACTGTGGTGTCTTACATTAAAAACTAACTTAATCAGGCAATAGCATAAGAGGAAATAAAAATAAAACAACTGCCTTAAAAAGAGCTCTAAGTATATGTTCACGATTTTCCCACCGATAAAAGTTCTAAGTGATTTTACATGAAAAATGACTACCTAAATTTAACCCATGACATCCCCAAACCATGCAGCTTTTCCCAAGATGCAAACGCTTGATAAGCTCTCCTACAGATCCCCACTTTGACTTCGCTTTGAGTGTTAAACAGAGAGTTTTGAAAGAAACATGGGGACATTGTTTAGTCCAATCTTATTCAATTTGCAATGCTATCTTACCTCCCAAATAGGATTCCAAGTTTTAGAAAGGTTATTAAGTTTTTGTGTAGCTATGAAAAGGGATGCCTGAACAAGATACACCAGGAAAGACCTAGCTGGCTGGAGGGCCAACATACCCAGTGATAGTCTCAACATGGGAGCTTAATCTTCTCGCCCACTAACGTTTCCTGATCCTTTCTGGGGAAATGGCTTTATTCAGAACTTTAACGTGTGATCCAAGCAAGGCAGTAAATTAGGCTTGCTGCGAGGCCCCTCTGTGGGGAGAATTGCCCCCCAATCTGGCCTTAGCCAGTTTTCAATCTGAAAAAGGGACAAATAAATCTATCTTCCTTTGTATTTTCTTATTTATTTGTAATAATTAAATGCTTAATATTTAATGACATGTCAAAAAGTACAGTATCAAAATGATATATAATACAGAATGTTGGGTTCTGAAGAGAAATCAGATTTAATATTTGTATTGAAAATTGTTTTATACTTACATGAAATTTTATATTTTATATCTTTTGGAAGGTTATATAGGTTGAGTATGTAAAATCAAAATTTATTGCAATTATCTAATCCAGGCCATTTGACAGTTTACTGATTTAGTCATTCAAAGTGAAAAAAACCAAAGTCCTAAGCTTTATGACCCAAATAGGAAAGGGTCTGATTAAGACACTCTAGACTACCCCTTCCAATTCTAGGCACTTCCATCCTCACCGCATAATTACTTTTTAAATTTCTTTTTTAAAAACATTTTATAATGACAGTATAACACACATACACAAAAAAGCTTTAAGAATTGTATAGTTAAACAATCATTATGAGGCAAATGGTCAGGTCGGGAGTCGGAACCTTCATGTTGCCCTCCCCATCGTCTTTCCCCGGCTCCTCATGAAAGATAATCCTTGGCCTTATTTCTAGGGAAAATCCTTCCGTGCTTTTTCTTTTTACTTTAATTGATTTAGTTGCATTCCATACACTAAAGTTTAGTTTTGCACATGTGTCTTTCATGTAAATGAACTTACACACAATAATAATCCCATGCATTATTTTGTATCTGGTTTCCTTCACTTGACATTATATTTAAGAGATTTACTCTGTGGTAAGTATGTATAGCATACTTGTTTCCTTCACTATATAATATGCTTTTCTCCAAATATACCATAATTCAATTTTTAGTATGGTAAAGCATATATAACAGAATTTATTATTTTAAGCATTTTAAGTATGCAATTCAGTGGCATTAAGTAGTCTCACAGTATCAGATTACCACCACCATTCTCTATTTCTAGAACATTTTCATCATCACAAATAGAAATTCTGTACCCATTAAATAATAATTCTCTAATCTTCTTTCCCTCTCTTACACCCTTTACTTTCTATGTCTATGAATTTGCCCATTGTAGGTATCTCATGTCAATGGAACCATACAATAGCTGTCCTTTCTGACTGGCTTATTGCGCTTAGCATAATGTTTTCAAGGATCATCTATGTTCTAGCAAATATCGGAACTTGGCTTCTTTTTAAGACTAAATAATATTTTGTTATAAGTGGACACCACCTCCTGTGGATCCACCCATCTGTGCCTGGCACTTGAGTTTCTGCCTTCTATCGATTGTAGATAGTTTGACCAGGGACACTAGCTTACAAGTATTTGTTAGAGTCTCTGCTTTCAATTCTTGTGCAAACATACGTAGGGGTGGAATTTCTGGATCATAGAGTATTTCTAGGATGAACTTATCCGGGAGCCATCAAACTGTTTTTCACAGCAGCTATACCTTTTCACATTTCTAAGAGTAATGCACAGCTGCTCATTTTGCCACATCCCTGCCAACACTTGCTACTTTCTGTTTTGTTTTGTTAGATACTCTTGTTTGTTTGTTTTAGTATCCTGTAGTCATATTTATTTTACTTTTGCTGTATATTTGGATTTTTATCTGGGTCAATTAAAAATAATGCCAATAAGAGCATTCTTACACCTGTTTGCTGGTACAGAAGGGAACACAATTCCAATGGATAGCTACCTAAAATTGGGATTGCTCAGTCATGGGACTTGAGTATTAAACATTAGTAGAAAATATCAAACAGTATTTCAGAGTGTTTATATCAAACTTCAACCTGCCAGAATATATCCTAGTCTCCAATGCACTTGATATGATAAGGAATTTTAATTTTGGCCATCTGGTAGGTATACAATGATAGCTTCTCTTGTTGTGAATTTGCATTATTTGTACTGACACTGAACACTTTTGAACATTTATTGGCTGTTTGATATCCTTTTTTATGAACAGCCTGTTTGATAATGAACTGGTTGATGAAAGATCTTTGTCTAATTTTTTTCCTAGTGCATTATTCATCATTTTCTTATACGGTTCTAGAAGTACCATTTATGTCCTGACAAGCTCTGTATTACTTAAATGTATTGCAAATACCTGATGTTTCTTATGTGTGTTTATAGGGTTTTTTTTTAAATGTCCATAAAGACATTTTCAAATATTTTTTTGTTTTCTTTGTTCACATGAAAAATAATCTCCTACACATTTTTCTGCACCTTCATTTTCCCTTACTAATGTGTTTTGCAGTTTCCCCAGTCTGTACAAGGTGTGTAACTGTATAATAATCCACTATCAGTTTATTATTGCACTAGGTGCTTATGGAATCTTATGTGACCCCTCATTTATAAATAATGCTGCAATGAATATCTTTGTACATATATCATTTTGCAAGCATATCTGTGGGATAAATTCTCAGCAGCAGCAGTATTGCTGCATTTAAAGAGTAGACTTTGGAAGGATATGCCAAAAACCTCCAGGGATTATGTCTACCCATCCCCCAATTCCAAAGTACAGTTGGATTGTCACCCTTTGCATTTCAACCAATCTATGAGGAAAGAAATCAGCATTTAATTGTAGTTTAAAATTGCAATTGTTTATGAATGGTAAGCTTCTGTTTCAAATGTATAAAGGCCTTTTAAATCCATGTTTCTCTTGAGAATTGTGGCTTCCCTATCAAAGAAGAGCTCTGCTACATCAGCACTGTAACGTTAAACATCAGCATGCGTATGCCTTTTCAGGGGACCTGGTTAAAATGCAATTGCTCATTCAGTAGGCCTGAGTTGGGGCCTAAGAATCTGTATTTCTAACAAGTGTTCAGAGAGTTCCAGACTGCAAGTCTAAGCAATAGATTTGAATAGAATGAATGGTCTGAAGCATCTGCAGCCACTTAAACAAGAAATTTGAAACAAATCAGCAGATAAAATAACCATTTATTTAGAATAATCCAGATTTAGGATGCTAGGCTCAAAATACCTTCTCTTTGTGGGTGTCTTAATATGATGGTGTCTTTATATAAAAATGACTCTGCACAGAATTTTCATGTGTACCAAGGGAACCAGATTCTCAGAGAAATGCAATGTAAAAATAACGAGCTACACAGGAGTGGGGTCAAGATTGAAATAAAATACATATCAGTCTTCATGCTCAATTCCGGTGCCATTTCTCACGAGGGCTATTGAGGTGCTGCCGTGGAGATGGTTTCCTTACCACAGGTCTGCTGGCACAGGGCGAGAAGACGGCTGCTTACCTGAAATCTGTCTCCATCACAGGTCATTGGCCTCACCTACATCCCATTTTAACCCACACAACCACATGTTCTGATGAAAAAGTTCAAATGTAAAACCAATAGAGTCTGTATCACACAAAAGTCTCACTTAAGACATATTTAATAAGACGAAACCAAAATGAGGAATTTTCCACTGGAAGATAAAACAATAACAGCAGCAGAAGCCACAAGTAATTTTTATTAAATGCTTATCAAGTGCTTTCTGTATATTTTTCCATTTAATCTTCACAAGCATACTATAGCAGGTTTCCCAAGTAACACTTCACACACAGTGAAGGAGACAGCAGAAAAGGTGAGTATGAGACTTTGTGATACTTTCTCATATATGAACAGTATGTGTGTACAGAAAAAAAAAATCATCTTATTCAATTAACAATATTTGGAAGCCAAATGTGGAAAACTAACTCTTATCTGGGCATGTTGATCCGATATAATTTTATCTTTTAGATCAGTGAGAATTCCTGCAGAAACACATTTTGGAAAGAAAAATTCCTTTAAATTTTAAGAATATTTTAGTTTAGTTCCTCTTTTTTTGTTTTTTAAGTTTTGTTTTCAAGATACTAAAGATGCTGGGTTTTTAAAATAATCTCAATACTGGATCATATCTGAATGTTCCTCTCTTCAGTTTTGTAAACCTCCTCAGAACAAGGAAAAATAAATCAAGAGGAAAATAAGAATTTCCCAATAAAAAGAAAGTCAGTGGGGTGCAAATGTTCTTTCTCATTCAACTTGTCAGTGGTGACCAGAAAAAGGGAGGGGGGATATGGGACATTTGATGCTGACAAGAGTTAAAGTAAAAAAAAAATAGAAGCCAGGGGGTGTCCAGTCAAATATCCCTTTGATAAAGCCCGGCTTAGCCTAACAGGTGGTTATGCCGTTCAAGACCGCTTCTCTACAGGGAAAACACATCACTTTCAAAGTCAATGGGAGCAACTTTCTGGGTTTATGTCAAAATCCTGTATCGATTTTTAGGTTAAGACAGAGCATAAAAACCACCTTCCAGAATACATGAAAAATCAAGCAGAATAGTGATAAACAGCATAAAACAGAAACAAACAAGAAACAAAGGTTGGCCCAAGGTGATAATTCAGACAGTTAAGAAAATAAACAGAAGTAGTCACTGTGTGACTTCCAACACAGCCTTCCTCCAAGCTAATACTTGAGTCTAAATTTAACAAGAAGTCTTCTTGGAAACTACAAATTGAGAGGGAAACAAGTAGAATAGGTGTTCTAATAGTTCCCCTTGCTTGAGAAACAGCAAAGGTGTTCCAGAGTAAGGGACATGGCAGAGAATGATTTCTCTGCAGTAAGGGACACATCCACCCATTGCTTCAGAAAGAACTGGGAAAGCTAATGAAGTCTGAGCACAAACCCCTTCCCTACACCTGCCCTTCAAGTACCCCCTACCCACCCCCCTCTCTCTCACACACACAGATGTAAACCTCTTTCAGGACATTGAATGAAATGTCAGGAGAGAAAATAGACCTGGCATTCTAAGAAAGAACATACATGGCATCAGTACCCTCACCAACCTCTCTTCTCCAGAGAAACAGAACTTAATACCCAGCTCTCAAACCAGAGCCTTGGAGAGGAAAACAGTCTGGTCTCAAATAAAGGAAGAAAGTCAAGAAGTTACCAATCCTTTATTAGAAAAGATACAATGTTTAGAAAAGGCCAGCCAAGCAAGATGAAAAAAGGGCAAAACAACTATGCAAAATATCCTCATCCAGAGGAAAATAAAGAAAAGAATTTTTCAAGCATCAAGGCATAAAAAGCAAACAACTCATTTCAGGGAAAGAACAGGTTCTCCTTCGACTTCCATACAGCAATATTTAGTGCTCAGTGGTCAGGGAGCAAATGCAACCCAAGGATATTCCATTGAGATAAAGCATTACTCATTTTTAAGGCAAAAGACTGACGTTGGCAAACATGGGGCAACTCATAAAATGTGCACACCTATGGCCTTTCCTAAAAATATTTTCTAAGTAAACCATGAGAATGAAATAGAGCTCATTTAGAGAAGCAAGATAAATGATTTAGAAATGCAAAGCCACGGTCAATGGTGGGTGGAGAAACTGATCTCATTTAAACAATAAATCTAGTACTAGTCAAATATGGAAGTCATGGGTCTAGGGCACCATGAGTGCTGTACAGATGCACCAAGGCAAAACAATGACACTGGTTTAGCCGGGTGTTGTGGCGGGCACCTGTAGCCCCAGCTACTCGGGAGGCTAAGGCAAGGGAATCGCTTAAGCCCAGGAGTTGGAGGTTGCTGTGAGCTGTGTGACACCAGGGCACTCTACCGAGGGCTACAAGGTGAAACTCTGTCTCTACAAAAAAAAAAAAAAGAAAGAAAGAAAAAAACAATGACACTGGTAACAAACACTGAGGTTCGGAGTCAGGAGTCAGGTGTCGTGGGAAGGACACACAGCAGGGGGGGCAGTGAAAGTTCTCATGTGTCACAGACAGCCAAATGAGATTAAAACCAAAATTTAAGACTTCATGTGAAAACAGTACGTTTTGATTTTTAATAAATTCTGAAATGTAAAAATTTAAATTAAGAATACAAAAATTGGAATTATTTTCTGAATATCCATCTATACTTATAATTGTACATGGGCTTAGAAATATATTTGGGTTAATGGGTAAAAATATAGTTAGTTAGAATGCACAGTATTTGATAGCAAGACAAACTGACTGTAACCAACAGTAAATTAATGTATACAACTGAAAGAGTGGAAGTGAAATGTTCCCAGCAAAAGGAAATGATAAATGCTTAAGGTGACTGATATCTCAATTACCCAACTTGATTTCATTCACATTCTATGCCTGTGTCAAAGCATCACATGTAGTCTATAAATATAAACAACTATTATGTGCATATAATATTAAAAATAAATGTAAAAAATAAAAATTTAAAAAAGGAAGATATATGGAATGATGTTGAACCAATGTTAATAATAGTTTTTTTCTGGGTAGTAGGGTTTGAGGCAATTCTTTTTAAACTTTGATATTTGCACTTTTTTCCCCCATTACACACACATATACACAAACATAAATGTGTTTGTATATATTACAAAAACAATGTCATGCTTTACCAAAAGGCTGAAAGTGAATAAGGAAAGTTGCTAACAGTAGTTATTCATGATTTAAAATAAATTTTTACGTTGAAAATACCCAACCAATTTCTCTTGTTCCCCGTTCACCACCACTACTACCACTACCAGTATGACGGTGTGTCTGCCACTATCTCGGGTGCTTGCACAGTGATGAGATGTATTTGCATCTATGTTGCTACTTCTGTGAACTGTTGTTATCTGAATACTGAAGATCAAGAAGCAATTTGGGTCGAATAAATCTGACTTGGTAAAAGTGAGATCCAAACCCAGCTCCACCTCGTATCAATGGGCATAATATTTACACCATAACATTTTAGAAACAATTTATTTTCTCATTCTGGCTTTTAAAATTAATCCATGTAGAAGAATAATGTTTTTGAAGTCTTCTGAGAATCAATTTCCAAAATGAAAATTGTTACTGCTCCCAAAATCTAATGTTTTGATTAAGCTTTAAAAATTAAAATTTAAGACAACATGTAAGAGGCCCCTGTTCAGTCCAGCCGGTGGGGTTAGGTTTCCTGCTCACGGAAGTTCTCAGGATGCATGATGCAAAGCAACACGTCAGCACCACCTCACTGATTTAGTGCCTTTTACCCTACCACCAAACTGGCGATTGGTTTCCACTGTAAAGGTTTAGAAGTGAAGTACTGTTGCCAAATGACGTATATGTAAAATATAGCTTCTATCTTAAAATAAGTAAAATCAACAATCCCAGAACAGAGTTTAAATAGCAATTCATTCTTGCCAGTTTCAATTTTCAGACATTTCAATTAAGGTCCATCAGAGCCAAAAGGAAGTCACTGCTGGTTAATATTAATGAAATAAAGAGCCAGGTCATAAAATGAGAGATAAACACCATGAAATGATTAATTTTTTTTCCCCACTGACTGTCTTTAAATATAGATTTGGTTATTTGCCAGCTTTTGTTAAAATAAAGTTTATCCAACATTAATGATGGTTATTTCCAAACAGTAGAATGTGAGATGTTTTTTTCTCACCTATTTGATAATCCATGTTTCCCATTCATTGCTCTCTGTTTTAACTGGGTTCAGCCTGTGTTTGGGGAATTATTGCACATGTATCGTCACTGCTTTGTTTTATCTGCTCTTCTTTGTATCACTTGCGAATCTTCCATTGACAACGTCACATGCACTGTATATCTGTCCCCAGATGCTGGTTCTCCGAGGGAGCCCAGACACAAGGGGAGCAGCATAGCCACGTGGTGACTGCAACGCTGGCAGTTTCAGCAATTACCTTTAATTGAGTAGAGACATTACTTTCTTTTATTTCTTTAACCCGAAGTTGTCACCTCTAATTTTAGACAAGCAGTAGGCTTTATACTTCTGACATCTAATAGAACTGGTGTAAGGACGCTTCCCTGGAGTTCGACAAACCCCAACACTGAAGAAAATAGCAGAAAACAATCTGGGAAATTGGCTTGGAGTCTGATTTTCCAACGTGGGTGTGCCAAGGGACACTTAGCGAAATCCACTTCTTCAGCAGGAATTGCTGTTGTTTCAGATTTAAATAGCACGGGAGTGATAAACGTCTTGTCAAGACTGTGGATGAGCAAGTGAAAGAGAAACTACTGTCAGAGTGGTAGTTGGAATGATTCTGCTCTGTTCATCACCTCTCCTAAAACCACTCACCATCATAATGAAACTCTTAATACCAACCACTTGGCCTTTGCTTTATCTCTTTTGTACCTTCCCATGACACAGTTGGACTAACAAAACAAACACACTGCTATATCCGCATTATCTGTAACAGTGATACTATTGCATTAGTCTAATCCTCTGGCTCACAAATCTCAAGGCACAAAAGATGTGCTCTCTATACACCGAATAACTCTGCTTACCAACATGAAAAAACCTCTCTAAATAAACACCCTCTTAGTTAGCTGTTGTTGCTGCTCTCTTTTCTCAGATGCAATTCCTAACGGGCAAGTATTGGTTCTTTCCCCAGTAATTGAGCTCTTCCTTTTGCCCCAAACACTGGCTTGATCAAGGTCTTTGAAGGGGCATTAGGCATTTACCTGCGTGATATTGTAAACAATACTACCAAGAAAAAGTTTGCAGGGATGATGCCAGTGCACATACCAAACTGTTCTCAGTCAGTATTCCTTAGCCCTCTCTCTCCCCCTCTTCCTCCTTCTGTCTTCAGAGCCTGTGTAGGTGGGATGTGCCTCTTGATAAATGCACTTTAATTATATAAGCTTGGTTCTTCTCTTACAAGATGTTAAACCAGGGTTACCTTATTTTGTCCCTGTTATGTAACTGGATTGTAGGATGCTCCAGTCCATACACCTACATAAATATTAATTTTATTTCTGTCTTGTTTGATTCCAAGAGAGTCAAGCTATAATTTTACATACTTTTAAGGACAGTTTGACTTTAAGCAGACAAGACTCTTTGCTTTGTCTCTTCTCTCTATTAATCAAACATTTTATAAGTCAAACTCTCTTATGCCCCAGCACTTCTTGGACGAACTTAAGCAGAAATATTTCTACTTGAGATTGAAAGAGAATCAGAAAATAATAACAATGAAAGGAACAAAGAATAGCAATGAATTTAAAGTAATATAAATCGCTTTCCATAAAATAAATACAATCTGATTGTAAAATTTTCTTTAATTTTAAAATCTGGACCCTATCAGAGGAGAAAACGAAATAGTGGGATTTTGAGGTAATAGTGGAGAAGAGTGTGAGGACAAACCTCATGAAATTATAGATTTCCAACAGTTTCCATCATAGAACCTACTACTGCATGCCTTAAATTCTCATATTATAACCAGAAAAGAAGATGAGGTTATACTGAACCCCAGAAAGAAAAACTGGGGGAAGCCAGAGTGTAGAATCATCCCCAACTTTTCTTTGCTCACATTTCTTCCAGGCAAACCAAAAGCATCTAAGGGAAATGGTGCCCACTACTTTCAGTGAAACTTATTGTTAAGAAAAATTTAAAAATAGCAAACAAAACGCAACAGCATAGTAATTAAGTTGAAGAATGTTCAGTATTTTCCGTTTGAGTTTATGTACAACAATGAGTTCTACTGAGCAGCACGGAGGCTGGTAACTGTAATTTCTCCCATATTTGTGTAGGTTTGTTTTGCTATATTAGCAAAAGGGGTACAAGATGAGATTGAAGCCAATTATCTAAGAGAAGCTCTATAATTTTTAAATGCTGCTGTATGACTGAGGCATTTAATCAAAAGTCACATCAATTATTTTAAACACTTTTGAGAAAAATAAGCAAAAATCTTCTGCCAGTTCTCACTTTCGAAAAGAAGAAGTTGATTTTGATCACAGACATCAACACACACTGGACGGTAAATATCAGGGAAGAGAAATTGAGGAATCTTAATCTTAAACATTCTTGTCATTGGACTTTCTTTGCAGAATTCCATCCTCTCCTATTTTTGTCTAGATCAATTCTCCCTTGAAGGATTAATCAACCGACCTACCAATCCAAACACATATTGTTTTTCCTCATTGAATGAAGGTAACATAACACATATGAACACCTGTTTCCAAAATTCTCCAAACCTTGACAAGTATGAACAATCTTGGGGGCTTTTATTTCCATTTACTACATGTCCATATCACTTATTACTCAGTTGTCAACCTTTATTTAAATCTAAATCTGCTAATTCTTTTCCCTCCCTTTGAATTTTTCAAATTTCTAAAGAACATGTATTTGAACAACAAAAACACTTTTTTAAGGAAGGAAATACAGTGTTTTTTTTTTTTCAGCAAGTTTGGTGGGGCAGGGTGGAAAATAATGACAAAGAAATGAAGACAGTCAATGTAATGAGATTAAAAAATGATTCTAAGAGAAGGCCTTTGCACACACTGGCTCTGGGAGCAGGAGAAGTGATTCTGGATCACAGTATTTGTAAAATCCAGAGAACTGGATTTTCATTGGGAAACAATGCTTTTTTTAGTAGAGATTGCTTGTAATCATTTGGCCACAAACACTAAAAAACATTATTTTCAGTTTAACCCGGTATGACTCAAAATACAGGTGTATTTTTTCCATTGATAAGGTACCAAGAAAAGTATTATTTTTCCAGCTTGAATCTACAATCTGACGGACATAATATACAAAAATTGCTAAAGTTTATAGAACTAAATAAAGTGAGCTAAAGCTAAGTGTTCCTTTTTACACAAAATTATCTACGTTTCACAAATAAAGACTATTTGAATCATTATTTATTCCTCAAAGCTTACTAATTTTGAAAGTTTGTTTTGCCATATGCCTGAAGTAGCATTCAGAAGAAGTCAAAATATAATATTAAAATGAAGTGAACATTCTTTTATCTTACTGTGCTTATGTGAGGAAAGCCAAAAATCTGCCTTCATATCTCCTGGATAGAGATACAAAACTTATGTTTCAATTTTGACCAAATGATAAAAACAACAAGCAACAAAACCAGTTTCTGAAAAAAATAGGAAGTAAGAAAATCAGTCTTCGAAGAAAGTAGCAAGCAAAAAAATCGGTTTTCTTTATTATTTCACTACTCTATTTTACTGGCGTTAGGTAGTCATATTTGATTTTCAAAAGCCCTCAATTATAAGAAGGCATAGGCCTCAAACAAAATTAACATTGTCTGCAGCCACTTAAAGTCTTTTAACACCCACTATCTCATTTAACTTAATTCTGAACATAATATCTTGGCAATTGAAAACACTACTCCCATTTTGCATATGAAGATATTGAGAATTAAGTTTAAACAATTTTCCTAAACTGGGAGCAATGGCTCAAGCCCGTAATTCCCAGGACTTTGGGAGGCCAAGACAAGAGGATTACATGAGGCCAGAGTTCAAGACTGACCTGCGAAAACTAGCAAGACCCTATCTCTACGAAAACATGAACATAAAACAAAAATGAGCCAGGCATGCTGGTACAAATTTGTAGTCTTAGCTACTCTGGTGGCTGAGGCAAGAGGATAGCGTGATCCTAGGATTTCAAGGTTATACTGAGCTGTGATGGCACCAGTCCAATCAGGAAGAGGGAACAGAACAAGGCCCTGTGGAAGGGAGGGAGGGAGGGACGTGGGGGGAAGGAGGAGGAGGGGGGAGGAGGAGAAGGAAGGAGGGAGGGAGGGCCGTGGGGGGGAAGAGGCGGAGGGGAGGAGGAGGAGGGAGGGAGGAGG
>CAUYRH010180404.1:0-12895 GCA_963574655.1 Perodicticus potto
CCAGAAATTGAGCAATGTGAAGGAATTGGATGAATATTTGGAATCACACACTCTCCCTAGACTTAATCAAGAAGAAATAGATCTCCTGAATAGACCTACTTTAAGTACTGAGATCAAAGAAACAATAAAAATCTTCCGCCCGAAAAAAAAAATATGCCCTGGTCCAGATGGCTTCACACCAGAATTCTATCAAACCTCAAAGAAGAGCTTATACCCATACTGCAGAAATTATTCAAAAAAATTGAGGAGGAAGGAATCCCAAACATGTTACATGAAGCAAACATCACCCTGATACCGAAACCTGGAAAAAAACCAACTCAAAAGGTAAACTTCAGACTAATTTCACTAATGAATATAGATGTAAAAATTCTCACAAAATTCTAACCAAAAGACTACAGCTTCTCATTTAAAAAGTCATACATCATGATCAAGTAGGGTTAATCTCAGGGATGCAAGACTGGTTTACACACATGCAAATCCATAAACATAATTCACTATATCAACAGAAGCAAAAACAAAGATGATATGATGCTCTCAATAGATGCAGAAAATGCATTGGATAAAATTCAACATTCTTTTAAAATTAAAACCCTGATGAATATAAGCATAGGTGGCATATTTCTTAAACCAATCAAAGCCATCTACGACAAACCCACAGCTAATATTTTACTGAATGGAGTAGAACTGAAAGCTTTTCCACTTAGGACTGTAACCAGACAAAGTTATCTTCTATCACCACTACTATTCAACATAGTGCTGGAATTTCTAGCCAATATGATCAGGCAAGAGATAGAATAAAGGGCAGCCTAATGAGAGCAGAAGAGGTCAAACTTTCCCTCTTTGCTGATGATATGATCTTCTACTTACAAAACCCTAAAGACTCAACAACAAGACTCCTGGAAGTGATAAAAAAAAAAAATGCAGCAATGTCTCAAGACATAAAATCAATGTCAACAAATCAGTAGCCTTTGTATTCTCAGCCCAGATGAGAAGCTAATTAAGGACACATCCCCTTCACAGTAGCTTCAAAGAAAATGAAGTACCTAGGAATACCTAAGAAAAGATGTGAAGGACCTCTATAAAGAAAATTATGAAACCCTAAGAAAAGAAATAGCAGAAGATATGAACAAATGAAAAACATACCATGCTCATAGCTGGGAAGAATCAACATTGTTAAAATGTCTCTACTTCCCATGGGTGGCGCCTGTGGCTCAAGGGAGTAGGGCACCAGCCCCATATGCCGGAGGTGGCAGGTTCAAACACAACCCTGGCCAAAAACTTCAAAAAAACAAAAAAAGTCTCTATTTCCCAAAGCAATCTGCAAATTCAATGCCATTCCCATTAAAATACCAACATCATACTTTCAAGACTTGGAAAAATAATTCTTCATTTTCAGTGGAACCAGAAACAAAACCCATAAAGCTAAGGCAACTCTTAGTAATAAAAACAAAGCTGGGGGCATCAGCCTACCAGATTTTAGGCTGTACTACAAGGTCATAGTGATCAAAACTGCATGGTACTGGCACAAAAAAAAATAGAGACATCAACTTCTGGAAACAAATAGAAA
The DNA here is from genome assembly GCA_963574655.1 of Perodicticus potto. Classification (NCBI taxonomy): domain Eukaryota; kingdom Metazoa; phylum Chordata; class Mammalia; order Primates; family Lorisidae; genus Perodicticus; species Perodicticus potto. Next base: position 1,568 of record CAUYRH010180404.1, read on the forward strand.
ACCATGAGATGAAACTAACATTTTATAGTCACCTAATCTTCATTAAAAAAAAAAAAAGGAACATACACTGTAGGAATGAATCCCTATTCAATAAATGGTGGAGGAAGAACTAGATACCCACCTGTAAAAGAATAAAACTGGATCCACACCTTTATTCTCCCACAAAACTTGATTCAAGATGGATAAAAGATCTAAATCTAAGGCATGAAACAATGAAAATCCTCAAAGAGAGTGTAGGGAAAACACTTGAAGATATCAGACTGGGGAAGACTTTCGTGGCAATTTCGGCAACAACAAAAATAAACAAATAGAACTTACTTAAATTGAATAGCTTCTGTACAACTAAGGAGACAACAACCAAAGCAAATAGACAATCTACACAATGGGAAAGGATATTTGCATATTATGAATTGGACAAAAGCTTGGTAACTAGGATCTACAGAGAACACAAATTATTCAACATAAAAAGAGCCAACAATGCCTTATATCACTGGGCAAGAGAGATGAATAGAACCTTCTATAAAGAAGATAAATCAAGGACTAACAAGCATATGAAAAAGGCTCATCATCCCAAATTATCAGAGAAATCCAAATTAAAACCACCCTGAGATATCGCCTAACCACAGCAAGAATGTCCCACATCACAAAATCTCAAAACTATAGATGCTGGTGTTGATGTGGAGATAAAGGAACACTTCTACATTGCCAGTGGGACTACAAACTAATATAACCTTTTTGGAAGGAAGTATGGAGAATCCTCAAAGAACTCTAACTAGACCTCACATTTGATCCTACAATCCCAATACTGGACATCTACTTAGAAGAAAAAAAAAATCCTTTTATCATAAGGACATTTGCACTAGACTGTTTATTGCAGCTCTGTTTACAATCGCCAAAATGTGGAAACAGCCTAAATGCCCATCAACCCAGGAATGTATTAACAAGTTGTGGTATATTTATACCATAGAATACTATTCAGCCATTTAAGAAGATGGAGACTTTACATCTTATGTATTAAACTGGATGAAAGTGGAAAATATTATTCTCAGTAAAGCATCACATGAATGGAGAAGAATCCTATGTACTCAATTCTGATATGAGGACAATTGATGACCAAGTAGGCTAGGGGAAAAGGGGATACAGGGAGAGGGGAGAAGGGAGGAGTGGGGGGGTTCATGAGGTGTGATATACCTTTTGAGGATGGGACACAATTATAAGAGGGACTTTACCTAACAAATACAATCAGAGTAACCTGGTTCTTTGTACCCTTAATGAATCTGCAACAATAAAAAAAAGAAAAAGAAGCAAATATTATTTGAGAAACAAGGAAAGCCAAAGTTTGTCCTTTGACTTTTTCTAAAAATGGTGACACCATTACTGGAGACTCAAGTGGCAGCATCTTAGCATGAAGAAAAGGTATGAATCAAATAAGCTACTCAGTTCAAGGGGCCAATGAAGGCAGCATTTCTACACTTTATATCTTAAGAGTTGACGTACTGTTTGGGGGAGGTGGCAAAGATCAAAAGCTCATTTCCTGAAGTGGAAACTATCAAAAACATCACAAAACTAGGATTCCAGAACAGTTCAGCCCAATACAGCCAGTGACTGTGGGGAAAGGCAATGTGATTTTGATTGACACAACTAGAAACTTCACCTACAAAGTTCTGTTACAAAACTTTGCACCCATCTCTCAGGGTCACACTGATGAGCTTTGAGAACTGGCCATATACGTCTCAAAGCCTCAGTTCTTAACCCGTGGTCACTACAAGCATACCACACTCTGGGATGCTGTTTGTTACCAGCTCATCTTGGACAAAATAATAGAGAATCCAGCTCAGTCTTCTTGTTTTTCTCCTTCAGTGTCTGTGGTTGCAGTTGGAACATTATTAGGCAGGGAGTTTGTGTTTGACACAGAAACAAAAGACTTGGTCACCATTTACACAAATGGAAACAAAGAGCTCTCTGTAATGCATTACTGTCTAGATAGGAATTTCTTAGCAATAGGCTCTCATGATAACTGTGTCAATTTATATGGAATTAGTGACAATGGGGGAAATACAATTGTGTTGGAAAATGCTCAGGTCATTCCAGCTTCATTATTCATTTGGACTGGTCTGTAAACTCACAATTCCTCATGTCAAATGGCTGGAGACTATGAAATCATTTACTGGGCTCCCTTTGGTTGTAAGCAAATTATAGGTGTGGAAACTACAGAAGACATTGAATGGGGTACCAATACCTGCACTTTGAGATGCCATGTTTTTGGATTGTGTCCAGATGGCTCAGATAGAACTGACATCAATGTTTTCTGTGGGACCCATGAGAAAAACCCTTGCCAACAAGTAAAGTAATGACTTTGACCAAATGTACCTCTTCCATTCTCTGCTCACACTTTAGGGCTCCAAGCCACATATATGTTTAGCACAGCAGCCATGTCACCAACATCAACTTCATCTGTGAAGGTAGCCACTTCATTACCGTGGGTAGGAAGGACATGAGCATCATACAGTGACAGGTCATCTGGACACAGATTCACTTTATGCTTGGTCTCTGACTTCTGTTTTGTTTTAAAAATTATTACAAACTTCATGAAAACTATGGCCTCTGCTGGTTACCTTATCTCAGTGAGTCAGTAAGCATCACATTGGATAAGCAGTTCTATTTTGCAATTTGTTGTACAATATGTGAGACAGTGCACATTGAATATGAAGAATGATTCCAGGGTTTACATTGTGGTGACATGAACAGAAATAACTGGTATATCCTTAGTAACTTTTCTATGAACTCTTCAAAAATAGTCACAGGATATCTTTTAAAATATTGTATATACTTTTTCTTCCATTCTTGAGATACTTTGCTAAGAAGAATATGTTCCAGCTCCATCCATGTAAACATGAAAGAGGTAAAGTATCCAATGTACTCAGCCCTACTATGAAGCTAATTTATAGCTTTCATATGAAGGCTATAACCCAATTATAGCATAAGAATATGGGGAAAGTGGCAAGGGAGGGGAGGAGAGCGGGGAGGATGGGTGAAGGGAGGGTAAATGGTGGGGCCACACCTAAGGTGCATCTTAGAAGGGTAAAGGTGAAACTTACTAAATGCAGAATACAAATGTCTTTTGTACATGAAACCAGCACATAGCACTCCTTGATTGCACTAATGTACTCAGCTATGATTCAACAATAAAAAATATATATATTTCATATATTCTTTACTGTTTATAGTAAATAAATCAAATGTTTATAATATTGAGATACGGAACCATGAAGCTGCTGGTAAATTAGTCCTGAAAGGATAAGTCATTTGAGAAGAGAGTGAAAAAGGAAATGCAATATGAGACTGAATTTGGTCGCATTTTCTAAGATTTCATTAGATTTCCCCTTGGGAGGCTGTGAGAAAGGTGTTGCATTCTTCTTCTGTTAGGCAGATTCTGTTGCAAATTGACTTAAATATTTCAGCAAGTGTGTGGGCGTCCTGCCTACCTAAATACAGTCAGCTTCTTTACACCTATATGAATTGCCGCTCTCTGTCTGTTTACATGCCCTAATTAATGGTGAGACATTTTACTACTTTATTCTGTGCATTAATTGGCATAATATGATATTGCACTTGTATAGAATTTTAGCTATTTATAATAAATGCATAAGTCTGTTTTTACTGTTTTATCTTATGTACAGTGTATATTTGTGTTTTATGAGCAAGTAGACCAATTTAAAAATTATCTCTTGAGTGTAGCATAAACCTTCAGACAGAAGTACTAAAAGGCCCCACAGGTACTAAGCGTAGCTTCTTTTCCTGTCTTGTGCATGGATGATTCATTATAGTATGAAACAAAATTATGTTCTAATGAGTAAAACATATTTGGCATAAATTTTTGAAGAATACCTTGTTCATTGTGACAGATTGAAATTTATTGTTTACATTTGGAATTGTATCTCAGCATTTTGAATAGAAGAGTAATAAACTATAAAACAAATATTACAATTTGTACTTGTTCTAGGCAAGTAAATTATCTGAACTCTAAGGCACTGGTTGTTTACAATTGCTGATTAAGAGCAAGATTTAGAAACATTTTTGATACCATAACTAGCCAGCTGCCAAAGTGCAGGGTACCAGTAAACATCATATATTAAAGAAGAATCTTTTTGTATGTATCCCTGTCAAAATATTCTTTTTTTTTTCTTTCAGTTTGGCCAGGGCTAGATTCAAACCTGCCACCCTTGGTATATGGGGACGGCACCCTACCCACTGAGCAACAGGCACCACCCCAAAATATTCTATAATGAATAAAATCTGAAAAGTGTAAAAAAGAAATAACCAAAAATTAGATCAGAATAAAACTAAATTGAGAACAAAAAAAATCATTCAGAAGATTAAGAAAAAAAAACTGGTTCTTTGAAAAGATAAAGGAAATCAATAAACCTTTGGCTCGACTAATTAGAAACAGAACAATAAGATCTCTAATAACCTTAATCAGAAACAAACAATAATAGATATCACACATATACAAAACATCATCTTTGATTACTACAAAAAAACTATATGCCCAGAAATTTTGAAGTATGGAGCAAATGGAGCAATATGGAAAACATTATTTTCCTAGACTTAACTAGGAAGAAATAGAACTCTTGAACAGACCAATATCAAGCACCAAATTTGCAACAACAATGAAATAGCTTCCAACAAAAAAAGTCCTGAACCAGACAGCTTTACATCAGAATTCTACCAAACTTGAACCTATATTGCAGTAACCATTCCAGAATATTGAAAAGGAAAAAACCCTACCCAACTCATTCTATGAAGTAAATATCACCCTGATACCAAAACCAGGTAAGGACCCAACAAAAAAGAAAAACTAAATACCAATTTGACTAATGAATATTGATTCAAAAACACTCAATAAAAATCTAGCAAACTGAATGCATCTACACATTTAAAAATTTATATGCTATGAGCAGGTGGGCTTTATCTTAGGAATGTAAGGTTGGTTCAACAAACGCAAATCCATAAATGTAATTCACTATGTAAGTAGAAGGAAAAGCAAAAACCATAAGACCTCTCAATAGATGAATGAAAAGCATTCAACAAAATACAGCATCCTTTTCTGATAAGAACACTTAAAAGAATAAGCATAGATGGAATGTTTCTGAAACTGATACAAGCCATTTAAAACAAACCCACAGCAAACGTCATATTGAATGGAGTAAAACTGAAAGTATTTCCACTTAAACTGGAACCAGATGAGGATTTCAACTGTGCCACTGCTATTCAACATAGTGCTTAAAGTCCTAAGCAAAGCAATAAGGCAAGAGAAAGATATCAAGGGTATCCAAATGGGGACAGAGGAGTTCAAACTTTCACTTTTGCTGATGGTATCATTTTTTATTTAGAAAATCCAAAGGAATCAAACAAGAGGCTCTTTGAAGTGATCAAGAAATACAGACCAGGCATGGTGGCTCATGTTTGTAATCCCAGCACCGTGGGAGGCCAAGACGGGTTTGAGACCAGCCTGAACCAGAGCAAGATCTCCTCTCTAAAAAATAGCCAGGCATTGTGGCAGGAGCCTGTAGTCCCAGCTACTTGGGAGGCTGAGGCATGAGAATTGCTTGAGCCCAAGAGTTTGAGGTTGCTGTGAGCTGTGATGTCACTGTACTCTATCAAGTACAACAAAATGAGATCTTGTCTCCCTCCCCCTAAAAAAATAAATACAGTGACATCTCAGGATATAAAATCAGTGTCCTTAAATCAGCACCCTTCATATACACCAATAACAGTCATGCTAAGAATCAAATCAAAGACACAATACTCTTCACAGTAGCTTCAAAGAAAAATTACATACCTAGGACTATAACTAATAAAGGAGGTAGAGGATCTCTACAGAGAGAACTGTGAAACCTTGAGAGAAGAAATAGTAGAAGATGCTTACAAGTGGAATAACATACCATGCTCTTGGCTAGGAAGAATCAACATTTTAAAATGTACATAGTACCTAAAGCAATCTACAGATTTAATGCAATCCCCATTAAAACACCAATGTTATACTTTGAAGTACTTGAACAAATAGTTCTTTGTTTCATATGACAAAACAGAATAGCCAACACAATTCTAAGAAATAAAAACAAATCTGGAGGCATCACATTACCAGACTTCAGGTATATACAAGTCAACAGTGATCAAAAGAGCATGGTACTGGCACAAAAATAGAAGTATAAATCTATGGAATAGCATAAAGAACCTAGAGATGAATACAGCCATGTATTTGCCATCTGATCTTTGATAAAGCAAACAAAAGCATACACTGGGGGAAAGAATTCCTATTTAATAAACGGTGCTTGGAGAACTTCTTAACCACATGGAAAAGACTGAAATTGGACCAGCACCTCACCAAGAAAATTGACTCCCACTGGATAAAAGATTCGAATTTAAGACATGAAACCATAAAAATTCTAGAAGAAAGTGTGGAGAAAAGTCTGACAAAATTGGCCTGGGAAAATATTTCATGAAGAAGTTCCCCTTAGCAATTGCAGCAACACCAAAAATAAATAAATGGGACATGATCAAACTAAAAAGTTTCTGAACAATTAAGGGGCGAACAACTAAAGAGGGCAGGCAACCTTCAGAATAGGAGAAGATATTTTCATGCTACAAATCTGACAAAAGGTTAATAACCAGAATCTACAGAAAATGCAAATTAATCAACAGAAAATGAGAAAATAGTCCCATTTATCACTGAGCAAGACATATGAACAGAAAGTTCTTAAAAGAAGAGAGAAGAATGGCCAACAAACACAGGAAAAAATGCTCATCATCCCTAATCATCAGAGAAAAGCAAGTCAAAACTACCTTGAGACATTACCAGTGAAAATTGCCCACATCAAAAAGTCCCAAAGCTGCAGATGATGGCGTGGATGCAAACAGAGGGAACATTTATACACTTTTGGTGGGATTTCATACTAATATAGACTGTTTGAAAAGAAGTATTGTGAATCCTCAAAGAACTAAAAGTAGACCTTCCATTTGATCCAAAAATCCTATTACTACGTATCTACCCAGAATAAAAAAAATCACTTTACCATAACAACATTTGCACTAAAATGTTTATCACAGCTCAATTGACAACCAGCAAGGTATGGAATCAACTCAAGTGCTCATCAACTCACCAATGGATAAATAAACTGTGGTATATGTATACCATGGGATACTATGCAACCATAAAGAAAGCTAGAGACTTTACATCTTTTGTATTTACCTGGATGGATTTGGATAACATTCTCCTAAGTAAAGTATCACAAGAATGGAAATGTGAGTATACAATGTACTCAATATATGAAACCAATAAGTGAACAACTACATGTTCACAGGAAAGAAAAACACAATTAATTCAAGGAGAGGGGAAGGTGAGAAAGGAGAGGAGAGAGAGAATGAGGGAGGGGGGTTAGTAATCTCTCACCCAATTGGCAGAATGTAGGGATAGATGGCACACCTCCTGGGTGAGGGGGTCGAATACAACTTGGACTTTGCCTACCAATGCTATGTAACCTAATCATTTGTACCCTTATATTAACCCACAATAAATAAATCAATAAGGAACTAAAAGTTATAAATAAAAATTACAATGAAAATATTAGAAAAATAATGACATATTGACAATCTTAGGGGCAGTTAGATTTTGTTAGTTTTTTAGGGCTTTTGTGATGAATTACTAAAAACTGAATGGCTCAAAATAGCAGAAATTTATTCTGACACAGTCTGGAGGCCATAAGTCTTAAATCAAAGTGTCAGAAGGGTTGTTTCCTATGTCTTTTTACTAACTTCTGATAGTTGCTGGAAATCCTGGTGTTCTTTAGCTTCTTTAGTTCTTTAGCTAGTGGATGTATCATTCCCATCTCTCCCTGGGTCTTCACTTGGCAGCCTTCTCTGTATGTTGTTTCCTCTTCCTATAGGGACTCTTGTCATTAGATTTAGGGCCAAGTCCGAAAATCTTGCTGGGTCTCATCTCCACACTCTCAACTTAATTACATCTGCAAAAATCTTTTTTCCAAATGAGGTCACATTTACAGGTTCAAGGTATACATATGTTTTTCAAGAAGGGACTGATCAACCCATTACAAAAGCCTTCTAAATTAAGGCAAAAGGGAAAAGATTCATAAATTTGACGGCATTAAAAATGAAGGGTATATGCTCTGGGAGGCAGAGGTAGGTGGATTGCCTGAGCTCACAGGTTCACGACCAACCTGAGCAAGAGCAAGACCCTGTCTCTAAAAAATAGCTGGGTGTTGTGGCAGGAGGCTGTAGTCCCAGCTACTCTGGAGATTGAGGCAAGAGAATCACTAGAGCCCAAGAGTTTGAGGTTGCTGTAATCTGTGATACCAGGGCACTCTACCAAGTGTGACAAAGTGAGACTCTGTCTCAAAAAAATAAATAAATAAACGAAAATCAGGAAATCTAACATCTCTAATAAAGATAAATGTTAACATTTTTAAAAGTATATGAAAAAACACATCATAAATAATTTTAAAAGGAAAGCCACTTATGAAAAAATGTTAAATATTCTTTTAGATTTCTTTTAGAAAAAATTAAAATCCAGAATATATAACTTTTAAAAATTTCTATACCTCAATAAGAGAAAGACAACTCAGTATAGAAATCACTAAATATATGAATATGTATGAACCAGAAAAAGGAAATAAAATAAATTAAACAAATATAAATAAACACAAGTCAAATAAAACAAAAATAAAAAGATGCTCAATAACATAGTATTCAGAGAAATGAAAATCAAAATACAGCAAATCATATTATATCCATAATATTGATCACATTTAAAGTTTAATAATATCAGGTACTGATAAGTTTAGGGAAATGAGGACTTTCAAACACGGCTGGTTGGTGAAAATAGTTTCAATGGCTTTGGGGCCATATCAAAATTTAAATGCCTATTTCACAAATCTGCATGCATTCACAAGAAAACGTATTATATTCACTGATGTACTATTTTCAAGAGCTCTAAACTGGTTTAAAGCCTATTGTATCTGCAAATAAAATTGCAACACCTGCTTTTTTCTTCTTTCCATTTGCCTGGAATATACAAGACCATCTCTTTACCCTGAGTCTGTATTTATCTTTTAAGGTAAAATGAGATTCTTGTACGCAGCAGATATCTGGCCTCAGTTTTTGTATCCAGTTAGCCAGCCTGTGCCTCTTTCTAGGACAATTTAAGCCATTCACATTAATTGAGAATATTGATAGGCCTGGTAGAATTTTGGGTATCAAGTTTTTCAAAAGACCAGTGGATACTTTTAATCCTTTCGCTATTGTGGAAGATGGAATTTGATCTAAAGTTTCAAAGTGAGTTTACTTTTGTGGTGGAGAATTGCACTGGTCATTATGGAGGATATTTTTGAGGATATGCTGGAGAGTTGGTTTGGTTATGGCAAATTTATTCAACATGTGAATGTTATTAAAGTATTTAATTTCTCCATCATAAATGAAACTCAGTTTAGCTGAATACAGGATCTTGGATTAAAAGTTATTTTGTTTTAGGAGATTAAAAGTTGATGACCACCCTCTTCTAGCTTGAAAGGTTTCAACAGATAGATTTGCAGTCATTCTAATATTCTTCCCCTTGTAGGTTATGGTTTTCTTGCATCTGGATTCTTTCAGAGTTTTCTCCTTCATATTAACTTTAGTGAAGTTAATTATGATGTGCCTCTAGAATGTCTTGTTCAGGTAGAGTCATGCTGGGGTTCTGAAACTGCCTGCTATCTGAATTTCAGAATCTCTTGACATCTCTGGAAAGTTCTCTTTCATAATCTCATGAAGAAGAGCCTCTGTGCCTTGCAAAGCTACTTCGTCACCTTCAGGGATCCCTATAAGGCAAATATTGGTTTTCTTCTAATTATCCCAGAGCTCCCTGAGAGAATGATCCTTTTTTGCTCTTCACTTCTCTTACCCTTTGGGCATTTGAGAACATTCAAAAGATTTGTCTTCATGTTGGAAATCATTTCTTCTACCTGCTCCATTCTGTTACTGAGGGATTCTACTCTATTTCTCATATCTTGGAAGGCTGCAACTTCTCTTCTCATTGTGTCTAAATCTTTGGGGATTTTGTCTTTGAATTCATTAAATTCCTGAGACATCCTTTAAATTATTCCTATAATTTCTACCTCCAGATTTATTTCCATTCTGTTGATCTTATTTGCTATCCAAATCCTAAATTCGATTTCTGACATCTCAGCCATCTGTTTGTGAATGGGATCCTCTGGTTTGGCTGGTTCGTCATTCCTTGGGACCCACACCTTTCACTTTTAACTAAGATAGACTCTCACTGGATTAAAGATTTAAACTTAACACATGAAACAATAAAAATACTAGAAGAAAGTGCAGGGAAAACTCTTGAAGGAATTGGCCTAGGTGAATATTTTATGAGGAGGACCCCCAGGGCAATTGAAGTAGCATCAAAAATACACTACTGGGAACTGTTCAAACTAAAAAGCTTCTGCACAGACAAGAACACAGTTAGTAAAGCAAGTAGACAGCCCTCAGAATGGGAGAAAATATTTGCAGGTTATGCTTCCAAGAAAGGTTTAATAACCAGAATACACAGAGAACTTGAACATATTAGCAAAAAAAGAACAAGTGATCCCATCACAGGGTGGGCAAGGGACCTTAAGAGAAACTTCTGTGAAGAAGACAAGGGCACGGCCTACAGACACACAAAAAAATGCTCATCCTCCTCAATCCTCAGAGAAATGCAAATCAAAACTACTTTGAGATATCATCTAACTCCAGTAAGATTAGCCCACGTTGCAAAATCCCAAAACCAGAGATGTTGGCATGGATGTGGAGAAAAAGGAACACTACTACATTGCTGGTGGGAATGCAAACTAATATGGTCCTTTTGGAAGGATGTTTGGAGAACACTTAGAGATCTCAAAATAGAATTGCCATTCAATCCTATACTTTCTCTACTAGGTATATATCCAGAAGACCAAAAATCACATTATAACAAAGATATCTATATCAGAAGGTTTATTGCAGCCCAATTCATAATTGCTAAGTCATGGAAAAAGGTGAAGTGCCCATTGACCCATGAATGGATTAATAAATTGTGGTATATGTACAACATGGAATATTGTGCAGCCTTAAAGAAAGATGGAGACTTTACGTCTTTCATGTTTACATGGATGGAGCTGGAACATATTCTTCTTAGCAAAGTATCTCAAGAATGGAAGAAAAAGTATCCAATGTACTCAGCCCTACTATGAAACTAATTTATAGCTTCCATATGAAAGGTATAACCTAACTACAGCACAAGAATATGGG
>CAUYRH010180407.1:0-17104 GCA_963574655.1 Perodicticus potto
TTTTTTTAAGATTTCCATTTTCAAAAGCACTCAGCGTGCCTATGCTATAATTTGTTTTTACAATTATTAATTTTTACAATTTTTCCAATAAATTAAACTCTTTAACCTTTTAATAACACCTAAATTTATTTTTATTTTTTATTTATTTTTATTTTTATTTTTTTTTGAGACAGAGCCTCAAGCCGTCACCCTGGATAGAGTGCTGTGGCATCACAGCTCACAGCAACCTCCAACTCCTGGGCTCAAGCGAGTCTCTTGCCTCCGCCTCCCAAGTAGCTGGGACTACAGGCGCCCGCCACAAACGCCCGGCCATTTTTTGGTTGCAGCCGTCATTGTTGTTTGGCGGGCCCGGGCTGGATTCGAACCCGCCAGCTCAGGTGTACATGGCTGGCGCCTTAGCCCGTTGAGCCACAGGCGCCGAGCCTATTTTTATTTTTTAATTTTATTTTTGGAGACACTGTGTTGCCCCAGGCTAGAGTGCCATGGGTGTCATAGCCCTCAGCAATTTCAAACCCCTGTGTTCAAGCAATTCTCTCTTAGCCTCTCAAGTAACTAAGATTACATATGTCCTCCATGATTTCCCACTAATTTTTCTATTTTTTAACTGGAGATCAGTCTTGCTCTTGCTCAGGCTGGTCTCCAACTCCTGAGCTCAAGCAATCTTAGCTTCTAGGAATGCTAGGTTTATAGGCACTGTGGTAGAGACAGACACCCCCAGACTCATTTTTATTTTTGTGAACTTAGAATGCACTTTAAAACGTGTAAATGAATTGTTAATCACTGGTCAGGACTTTCAGGAATGCCTAAACAACACAACATTAACACTGAACTATTTAGGTGAATGGGGCTATTGGGTATAAAAGTAAAAAAGATCAAAAGTGAATGCAGAAAGTGAAATTTCTGGTTCAGCGACTATAGCTCAAGTGACTAAAGTGCCAGCCACATACACCAGAGCTGGTGAGCTTGAATCCAGGTCAGGGCTGCCAAATAACAGTGACAAGTACAACCAAAAAATAGCCGGGCATTGTGGCGGGTGCCTGTGGTCCCAGCTACTTGGGAGGCTGAGGCAAGAGGCAAGAGAATTGCTTAAGCCCAGGAGTTGGAGGTTGTTGTGAGCTGTGATGCTACGGCACTCTACCCAGCGTGACAAAAATAAAAAAAGAAAGTAAAATTTCTTGGTTTTTAGCTAGAGGCTGGATAAGGTAGCCTATTAAAAAAACAAAAATAAATTAATATTATATTTTCCAACCCCTGCAACAGCTTTGGGGATTTCTAGATGGCAAGTTTCTGCCAGGTATGGATTCCTAATGATGGCGTAATTCTTAAACAATTGTATGAGGCCTTGAAAATACATGAAAATGCACCTCTGTATTAAACTAAGAGGTGCGACAAAGCCCTGAAAGAACTTAAAGCCTCTCTAAAGCCTCTGCTGTTGGACAGTCTAAGTTAACAAAAGACTTTCTGTCTATGTGTGCCTGAAAGACAGGGGTCAGGGTTTGGCCTTGGAGTACTGATAAAAAAAAAAAAATTGGCACTATTCCCAGAAAAGACACTTCTTTGTCTAAACAATTAGACTTTCCAGCTACCAGGTGGCCTGCCTGTCTTTGAACCCTGGCTGTGACTTGTGATCTTTCAAAAGAAACTGAAAAACTCACTTTGGGACAACCGACTATGGTTTATGTCCCTCATCCTGTCTTGTTCCCATTTCACCAAAAAATAAACTTTTAGTTAACTGTAGGAGGGATGAGAAGATATCAAGCTATATTGCTTACTAATCCTAAAATACTGTTAGAAGTGATAGCTGGACTGAATGCAGTCACTCTACTTCCTAACCTTAATCAAGAACCAAAAGAACAGCAATCTCTAGAGGTAATTGAACAAAGTCTTTTCTAGCTAAGGACACCTATCAGACAATCCTCCTGAAGAGGTAGCAGTTGTATTGAAAAAAGAACACGAAGGGCAAGTTATACAGTAGTGACGGCAGAGAGGCTGGTAGAAATGAAAGCCCTTCTACCAGGGACTTTGGCACAAAAGCTGAACTAACTATCCTAACCAGGATATTAGAAATGTCAAAAAGAAAAACACAAGAAGGAGGGAAGGGTAGGGGAAAGGAAGAAGAGAGAGAGGGAAAGAGGGAGTGGGGTGAGGTCTTGGTATATGACACACCTCTTGGGGGCAAGACACAATTGTAAGAGGGCTTTACTTACCAAAAGCAATCAGTGTAACCTGGTTTCTTGTATCCTCAAATAAAAAAAATAATAATAAAAATTAAAAAATAGGGTGAGGGTGGCTCCGTGAGTAGCCCCATGTACTGAGGGTGTGGCCCTGGCAAAACTGCAACAAATAGCCAGGCGCCTGTAGTCCCAGCTACTCAGGAGGTTGAGGCAAGAGAATCACCTAAGCCCAAGAGCTGGAGGTTGCTGTGAGCTGTGATGCCACAGCACTCTACCAAGGGTGAAAAAGTTAGACTCTGTCTCTAAAACAATAAATAAATAAATAAATAAAAAGAAAAACACTAAACATTTATATGGACTCCAAATTTTCTTATCTAATTCTTCATACTCAAAATGCTATATTTTAAAAAAAGGGAATATAAGTAGTACCAAAAAAACCCCTTAAAAACAGTTCAGAAGTTTACAGTTTCATATGCTATTAGAAGCTGTCTTGCTTCCCCACAAGGTGGCAGTCATGCATTGTCCAGGACACCAGAAAAGACTTAATCTTATGTCAACAGAAAACCAGAGGGCGACACTGTGACAAAGCAAGCTGTTAAGAGTGACAGTAATAGCCCCCTTAATGCTGCCTCTAAACCTACCTGATTTTATTTTATTTTTATTTCTTTTCAGACAGAGTTTCACTTCGTTGTCCTTGGTAGAGTGCTGTGGCGTGACAGCTCACAGCAACCTCCAACTCCTGCGCTTAGATGATTCTCTTGCCTCAGCCTCCTGAGCACCTGGGATTACAGGCGCCCGCCACAGGGCCTGGCTATTTTTTTTTTTTTTTTTTTTTTTTGAGACAGAGCCTCAAGCTGTCACCTTGGTAGAGTGTCATGGCATCACAGCTCACAGCAACCTCCAACTCCTGGGTTCGCCTCCCAAGTAGTTGGGTCTACAGGCACTGCCACAAAGCTAGGCTATTTTTTGGATGCAGCCGTCATTGTTGTTTGGTGGGCCCAGGCTGGATTCCAACACGCCAGCTCAGGTGTATGCGGCTGGCGCCTTAGCCCTTTGAGCCACAGCTGCTTAAGCCACTTTGTTGCAGTTTGGCTGGGGCAGGGTTTGCATCCGCCACCCTCGGTATATGGGGCCGGTGCCCTACCCACAGAGCCACAGACACCTCCATAAACCTATCTGATTTTAATCCCATCTATAAGGAAAAAAAAAAACAACAGAAAAATTTCATGATAAAATAATAATCGACTCATCAACAGCTAAGGACAGATCATGTTACCCAAAAGTCTAATCTCAGGTAATCAAGACTTCATAACATGACACATTCCTGCAAAAAAAGACTCAAGTGAGTGCCTTCAGCTGTAAAAAATAGGCAACTAACCTGGATAATCAAAAATAAATACTAAGTGTTTACTTTGTACAAGAAACAATCCCAAAGCAGAGAACAGGTCTAAAAAGCCACTCCGACCACACCTTAACATAATGATATTTGAAAACTAGCTGATAGAATTCACTCAAATACCCTCATCCAAAAGTCTGAAATATTTACTAGTATTAATGGATACTTTTACATGATAAGTAAAAGCCTTTCCAACACAAACAAAGAAAACTATGAAATAAACGTCCTTCTGAAAAACATTATCTTCCATTATGAGGTCCCTGGAAGGCTTCAAAGTAATAAGGGTCTGTCTTTTAGGGCAGAAGTTACACAGTAGGTAAGCAATGTTTTGAAAATTCACTAGAAATTGCATACAGCCTGGAGATCTCAATCATCAAGACAGTAAAAACGAAAATAAATCATATGCTAAAAGAAAATATTGCCAAACTATGCCAACAGATTCATTTACATTAAAAGCAGATATTGCCCCCTGCAGTTACTGTCAATAAAGTTAGCCCCTAGAAGCAGGCTCAAATTAAATTCTTACAAAGTTGTTTATAAAAAATCCTTCCAGGCAGTCTCAATTCAAATGTCAGGGCAAGGAGAATAGAATCTCAAAGTACAAAAGTATGTACAACAAATTTAGCAAATGGTATCCCTTATTCATAAGTTCTCTCTTCCCAGACCTCAGTCAACCCCTACAGACAACTTATATCCCTATTATCCTGGTAACCAAGTCCAGCTCAAAACCTGGAAAGATGGGCCTGAGAAAAACAGTTGAAAGAAAAGTAGACTAGTCCAGAAGATGTTCTGCTAAGGACACCACAGCAGTGAAACTTGCAAGACTAGAAGCCCCGGCCCAGCACACTCCACTCAAGCCATATCTCACTCCAGAAGCAGCTGAGGCCCACAAAAACTAGACTGCCTCTCCTGGGAGGAAATAGCAAGATAAGACTGAAGAAATGCAATCCCTAGTCATCTTCCTCTTGAGAATATACACTATACACTGTGTGCTTACCCCAGAACCTTTTCTCATTTTGATGAAATAAAAACATACAGACAGGCTGGGTGCCGGTAGCTCAGTGAGTAGGGCGCTGGCCACATACACCAAAGTTGGTGGACTTGAGCCCAGCCTGGGCCTGCTAAATGACAATGACAACTTCAACAAGAAGATAGCCAGGTGTTGTGGTGGGTACCTGTAGTCCCAGCTACCTGGGAGGCTGAGACAAGAGAATTTATTAAGCCCAAGAGTTTAAGGTTGCTGTGAGCTGTGACGCCATGGCACTCTACCAAGGGTGACAGCTTTTTTCTCAAAACAAACAAACAAAAACAAACTTATTTAGCCCCAAATGTCATAAATATGTCTGATTTCTGTCTTACTAAAAGTACTTATGTAGAACAGCTATTTACTTCATGCCTAATGGAGATATGTACCAGCTAAAACTTATCAGACGTTTCACACTTGTACTATATATCCACAAGATTATCACATACTCAGATATTTATAGTTAAAAAACAACCACTACTGTTAAGAAAAAAGATATATTTGCTATACAACTGAAAACTAACTACTGGTCATAAATATGGTCATAAATATTCATTAATGTTGAAAGGTGCCCATTGTGATATACTAACCTTAATAATTCCTTACATAAATGTTACTTAACCGCCTTCGTACCTTATGCCAATAAACACACCAAGCTACCCTGAAGATAGTTCTTATTATATGGCTTTTTCATATACCCTGCTACAACACAGGGAAACCATGTTTGCTAGGATTAAGCCCTTTTCTACTCTGGGTGCAAAACTTAAGTCCAACCTGTCTAAAGTAACTTAAAATATTACACTCCCTGAAAACTATCATAGCCAACTACACCTTTTGAGCCCTGCTAAATACACCACTTTAGCCATTTGTGTCAACCAACACTAGCTATGGGACTCAATCTGAAAATGAGTCCATTGGCCTGTGCCATGGTCAAGGCCCTTAATACAACTCAAGCCAAAAGACTCTGAGCATTGAATTAAAACAAGTATGAGAAGCTGCACTAAAAAATCAAGCAGCCATTATTCATTATGTAAACACAATCATAGATGTAAAATCTTTAAAAAATATATACTGCTTCAATTTATCTAACAGTTCTCAAGTCATTAAAAACAAGTTAAAAATGTATAAAGATAAAGTCCAATGAATACAACAATGAACAAAATTTTTCAGAATATACAACACTTCCTATCTAAAGTATCGTCATAATTACCCAACATTACCTAAGTCCGAACTTTTGTTCTTTTTATTTTATAGATTATAAACTTCTTAATGTTACAAAATGCAATGTATACCATTCATATGTACCTGCTGTTTTACAAATTTTAAAAAACAAAATTAAACAACACAGCCAGCATGTCAATTTAACTAACCATATCAATTTCCATTTCATAACTCAGCACCCCTGGCACAGTGGTTATGGCACTGGCCACATGCACCGAGGTTGGTGGATTTGAACGTGGCCTGGGCCTGCTAAACAATAATGAGAACTGTAACAAAAAATAGCTGGGCCTTGTGGTGGGCGCCTGTTCCCAGGAACTTGGGAGTCTGAGGCAAGAGAATCCTTTAAGCCCAAGAGTTTGAGGTTGCTGTGAGCTATGACTTCACAGCACTAACTGAGGGTGACACAGTGAGGCTCTGCCTCAAAAAAAAAAATTTCCATTTGAAATCAATTTCACAGATATGAAAATAAACTAGAGAATGTGGTAGAGGCAGACACCACTACAACCTTTCTTAGCTTTTTGTGAACTGAGAATGCACTTTAAAACATAGGAGGAGTAAGTCCTTCAATCAGGCCAAACCAGAAATACAGAGTAAAGATAATAATCTTGAAAAGCACTGAGGAAATAATGAGGCACTACAGAACAAGTTAATGGCTTGTTTAACGTTATTTTGATGATTTTCTTTGATTAGTTTTTTAACTGTCATATGTATTTAACTTGTCTACGTGTTGTTAATCACATAAGCATAATATATTTTTAGTATACTTCTGAAATTATCCCTTATATAAATTATTAAAACTTGTTACATAGCCAAAACAACATTTAAAAAATTACTCTTGCTGTTCTCTGGAATTACTAGCCTTTCCGATAATAAAGGCGTTTTAGGAATCAACTCCCTGTCTCGTGCTTAACTACAACGACAGGTAACCAGCCACTTTCGGTTCCGCAACAGACAGAGCCACCGCGCCTGGCCTTAAGTTTATTTAAACAGAGAGTGGAGGGACTGGGGGCCCCAGGGACGACAGCCCCCCCGTGAACAAGCCCCACACACCCAGCTGGGATTCCTCCTGAGGACCTTTCCATTGTCACCACGTGGGAGGGACGCCGGGCGCTGCAGACACAGCTGCTCAAATAGAGCTCTGGGCCTTGGTCCAAGTAACTGCTCCAGGAAGGGGCCGGAGCAACAGAGTCCCAGCTGCCTGCCCCACTCTACCCTTTTGCTCACAGGGGTGTGAGGGCCAAGGGGTGTCACGGGCAAACTTCACTCTGAAGACGTAAAACTGAAGTGAAATTGCCGGGTCCTGCCACAGACACGTCGGGCTCCAAACACGCCCCTCCCCCTCCATGAACACCCAGTCTCCTAGACTCACCATTTTTCTGCTTCTGGGATGTCCTGATGTCTTCCCTACAGATCTCCCAGTACCTGTAGGTCTCAGGGTAACAGAGACTGCGGTAGAGACACCTAGAATTTCCAGGAGATGCAACAGCTGAACAGGGAACCCCAGATCATAGTTCAGCACAGCAGACAAACGCTCCCTGATCCAGGGAGCCGCCTCCTTTTCTCTGGCTGTGCATGTGATTGGACAGTTTATATTGGAGCATTCCTGATTGGATAGGGCCTCAGGGCCCACCTCTCTGACCTTGAGTGACAGGAATACAGTCAGACAAGAAGCTGAATGAGGCCGAAATGCTAACAATTTCTTGACCGCAGCACTTTTTATTTTTTCTTTTCCTGTTTTTCATTTAGAGCAGGGATCATGACTTTATTCATCTGAATATTCCAGGATCACCGTACTTGACATAGAGTAGCTGTTTAACAAATTTCGCTAAAGGAATGAAAATCTGTTTACTGAGTGTTTATTCTGTGCTAGGTTTGAGGACCTATTATTTAAATAGGAGTTAGACTCTCCTTTGAAGGCGTTTTCAATACATATCTTGATGTCTAGGTAAAAACATGCACAAAAATAACTTAGTAACCTGAAGATGAACGACATTGGGAATTACATACAAGTAAAGGGTATGGCAGTTCAGAGAAGGTTGAAATTACCTCTAGTCTCCAGTGAGGGGGGTTGGCATTGCAGAAGGCTTCATGCAGGAGATGGTATTTAAGCTTCCAACTCACAGGTAGAAGATAGGAGTATGGTGCACCTACTGGATGGAGGGTTCAGCTACCACGTAGACTTTACCTAACATACTCTGTAGTTCTTTTTACACAGGGCTTCGTGCCTTCTCTGGGATGCAGCTCTGCCTGAGGGATTCTTTTTTTTTTTTTTTTTGTATAGACAGTGTCTCACTATGCTACCCTCGGTAGAGTGCAGTGGTGTCACACAGCTCACAGCAACCTCCAACTCCTGGGCTTAGGCGATTCGCTTGCCTCAGCCTCTGGAGTGGCTCGGACTACAGGCACCGGCCACAACGCCCGGCTATTTTTTGTTGCAGTTTGGCCAGGGCCGGGTTTGAACCTGCCACTCTCGGTATATGGGGCCGACGCCCTACTCACCGAGCCACAGGCACTGCCCCCACCCCGCCTTTTTTTTTTTTTTTTTTTTTGAGACATAGTCTCACTGTGTCGCCCTCAGTAGAGTGTCATGGTGTCAGCTCACAGCAACCTCAAACTCTTGGGCTTAAGTGATTCTCTTGCCTCAGCCTCCCAAGTAGCTGGGACTACAGGTACCAGCCACAACGCCTGGCTATTTTTTTTCTTTGTAGTTATTGTTCTTTGGTAGGTCTGGGCCAGGTTGGAACCCGCCAACCCTGGTGCATGTGGCTGGAGCCCTAACATCTGAGCTACAGGCACTCAGCCAACCCCCAGCTATTTTTTGTTGTAGTTCTCATTGTTGTTTAGCAGACCCAGGCCAGGTTCGAACCTGTCAGCCCCGGTGTATGTGGCTGGCGCCCTAATCACTGAGCTACGGGTGCCGAGCTGTATATTTGTATTTAACCCTGAATATAAATTATATCCATTTATCTATTTTAATTATATACACATACGTATGTTTACATATATACGCACAGTAAATACATGTTTCCACTTAAGGAAACAACATATTAACAATTATACATGTGTTTTTTACAGTGAAAAGTTATATACAAGGTGGACATAAAGTTTGTGTGCAATTAAAAATACTTTATATTTTAACTTAAAACTTCACCATTTTAATTTAATTTAAATAAAGTTACTACTTAAATAAATTTACTACATAAATTGCACACAAGCTTTATGTCCACCCTTTATTTAAAACCATCCAGCTGGACACGGTTTAGCTGATCCCAATTTTGCGAGGAACTTCCTAAGAATCATAACAAGGAGCCAATGGAACATATGCCTTCTTCTCTCCATCAGGCCTGGTCAGGGTGTTGACTTTGGCCACATCAATGTCATAGAACTTCTTCCCAGCCTCTTTGACCTGGCGCTTATTGGCTTTGACATCCACAATGAACCCAAGTGTGTTGTTTTCTCCTATCTTCTTTATGGTGGACTGAGTGGTCAGGGAGACTAGATGATGGCATGTCGCATACCAGCATGAGAGAGGGACCTCTCTCCCCAGCACAAAGAGGGAGAGTTGACCTGAGTGGAAATAGTGGGCAATTGAGAAAATACAAAACCATGAAAGACAGGGAGGGGGAACACAAAGAAAGACAGGAGCTGAGGGCTAGGCTGGTGTTGGGAGGACTGATGCAGCTGAAGACTGCAGCCAGCCCCTAAACCGTGGAAACAGCTTTATTTATATGGTTTTATTTACAGCTTTATTTATCTTAACAAGATTGCATAAATCTTAACACATGGGGTAGAGATCAACTGTAAAGAGAAAAAAACGTGCTAGTCCATAACAAGGAAAGTATGCATGGGCTATGTGACTTCTGACAGGTGGAAAGGATGTTGTTACAGAAGTGGTTGGGGTTCGCTCCCTGAGTATTTCCCAGGCTGTGGGGGCCCTGCCAGCCACAGCCCCCTCTCCACAATGGCACAGTGATCAAGCTTGTTTCTCCTGGGGGCCCTCTTCCTGGGGCATTTGGGCTACCTCCAGAGGAGCCACAGTGTTTTCAGCTACCGAAATATGGGTGATGTGTAAATAATGTTTTTTATGTGGCTGTGGTTGCCTTTTTTTTTTTTTTTGGCTAGGACTGGTTTTGAAATCGCCACCCCCAGTAGATTGGGGCCAGCACCTTACTTCTTGAGCCACAGGGAGTAAGGCCTGTGGTTGCCTTTTAGCACAGGCTTCTTGGCCTTCAATGCCTTTGCTTTAGCTTTGGCTTTGGGAGGGGCAGGAGCTTACTTCTGTGACTTCAGCACCATCCTGTGAAAAGCAAATATTATTTTAAAGTTGAGATTTTTCATTAATTTTCCTAAACTCTTGTCTTTTGCGGAGGCAGTCTGAACTTAGAAAGGTGAGGCAGTCCTCTAAGGAACCCTGTCCAATAGAAATAAAATGAGAGCCATGTGTGTCATTTCAAATTTACTAGAAGCCATAGAAAGAAAAAGGTTAAATTGATTGCTGTTGTTTACTTAATCTTACATATAAAAAAAATTTTTGTTCTCATAATTGATCAATAAAAAATATTAATGAATTACTTTGGTTCTGTATCTTTAAAATTTATTCTATTTGTTTAGTGTACAGAACAGCTCTATTCAGAACAGCATGTGGCCAGTTGCTACCACGTTGAGGTGCAGCTCTGAGGGTTCTGACTCTACTAACCTCAGAGTTGTAAATGGCCTGAACCACAGTTTTTTGTTGTCAGAAATAAGGGAACATTCTACTCCCTATCATTATCTCCCCTCAAGGTCCAAGGGTGGGAAACACAGTGCCCCAAGAGAGAGCAAGGTCCTTGTGTGCATAAAGGGTTTACCAGTAGGCACACACTTCACCCCCTGCTGGACGGATGCCTACCTATCTTCCAGAAATCAGACAGTGAACAAAACTTAGTGGAACTCCAAGAAGAAACCTCAGTATTTTGGTTACATAATTCTCAAACACACTAAAAAGCATGGGACATACACATAAGACGTGTGATCACTGTGACTGGACAGGGCAGTTTGGATGTGAGATCTTGGTTTTTGAGAGGTACCTGAAGTCTGATAAGTAGATCCACAACCTCCAGGAATTAGGGACTCCCACTAATTAATCCAACCTTCCAGGTTTGAGTCTCTAAACTGAATATGGGTAGGCACAGCTCCAGCTTCTTCTCCTCATCCTCTTGCCTACACCAAGAAGAAAAGACCTTGGGGCTGAGCTGGGTAACCAGGGATGTGGAGCCAGTAAAAGTAGCAGGTCTGGGCTGGCCCTGCAGGACATTAGCACCTAATGGGTGTGGGCCTGGCACATCACAGGGCTCCTTCTACTTTAACTTCTGGAAGACAAACTGCTCTAACTCACACACTGTTAGGAAAATATAATGGTGTCATTGAAGTTAGAATGACATTTCTCAGAACGCTGACAGAGACAATCTTGCACAAATATTTTTGGAAACGTCACTGTTCACAGTCGGAGGGATATTTACCATGTTCTCTTCCCAATTCTAATACCAAACTGTCAGCTACTCATTTATCTGCAATTGTCACACCTAGCTCTGGTGACAAACCTCAAAATTTACTATTACAATGTGAAGGATAACATTTTTCATTAGAAAAGGTATAATGAGTAGTACATTACACATTTTTATCAAAACTTTTTTCCTTTAAGCATTATGGTAGACATGCACCCATCTGCACAATAGTGGATTTATATAATAAAACCCATCACAACAACTTCCAATCAAGATGCCTCTAAAATTTTCATCATCTTGCCTTTACTTGGGAAAACCAACTTTAGTCACCCTAGTCACATTTTAAAGTAAATATAACAGATCATGTTATTTAGTTTGTATTTCACTAACTATATCTAATGATTTCAAAAAGTCTTAAGGAAAACATGGTCATCATACCAAACAAAAGCAAATGATTTACTTTTCTTCTTTTTGAGAATTAGTGTGTTAACCTTGGCAGAGTGCTTTGGTCTTATTGCTCCCAGAAACCTCAAACTCTTGGCCTCCAGCTATCCTCCTACCTCAGCCTCCTTAGTAGCTGTGACTATAGGTGTGCACCACTACTCACGGCAAGTTCTTTTTCTTTTTTTTTTGAGACAGAGTCTCACTATGTTGCCCTCAGCAGAGTGCCATGGCATCACAGTTCACAGCAACCTCAAACTCTTGGGCTTAATCAATTCTCTTGCCTCAGCCTCCCAAGTAGCTGGGACTACAGGTGCCTGCCACAACACCTGACTATTTTTTTGTTGTAGTTGTCATTGTTATTTAGCAGGCCCGGGCCAGGTTCAAACCTACTAGCCTTGGTGTATATGGCCAGTGGCCTAACTACTGAACTGTGAGTGCTGAGCCAACAGAGTCTTACTTTCTCACCCTCAGTAGAGTGTTGTGTGTGATAGCTCACAGCAACCTCAAACTCGTGGGCACAAGTAATCCTCTTGCTTCAACTTCCCAAATAGCTGGTAGTACAGGTGCCCACTACAACACCTGGCTATTTTTAGAGACAGGGTCTCTCTCTGCCTCAGGCTGGTCTTGAACTCCTTAGCTCAGTCAATCCTCCCAGCTTGGCCTCCCAGAGTGCTGAAATTGCTGGTGAAAGCCACTGCGCCCTGACTAAGTTTTTCTATGTTTAGTAGAGACAGGGTCTCACTCTTGCTAAGGCTGGCCTTGAACTTCTAAGCTCAGGCATTCACCAGCATCAGCCTCCCAGAGTGCTAGAATTACAGGCAGGACCCACTGTGCCTATTCTAAATAATTTTTTTATGTGGAATAAAGAAATGCTTTCATTAATTTTCATGATTGAAATTCTACAGTTCTACAACCATAGAAGTTACATGATCCACCTAATGCATTACATTAAAACAATATTTAGCCTAGAAATTTAAAATGAGAAAATTGAAGATATTTTTTGGAGATAAATGTTCATAGACCAAGATTATTTATAAAAATACTATAGGAACACACAGATACTCCAAAGCATATGTTATGAAAACCACAAGATAGAAAGAAACACATAGAATTTAAAATAATGCAAAGAACAGGAGAATGATAATTTGGCTCAGTTTTCAGAGAAAGAGGAAGAGATTGTAATATCTAACTAAAATTTTTGCTTTACTGGATAGACAATTAATTAAAAAATATAAAAAGGAGTGTTAGGCTTGTTAGGCCTAGGTTAAAGTAGAAAAATACCTGTTAACTCCTGGCAAATTCCTGGGCTACAGGCCCTCAACAAAATGGAGTTAAGTCTGGTTCACTCCCAAGATACATGGGAAAGTACTCATTAACTTTTTGCTTGACTAACTCCCTGGGAAATGAAATGACTATCCCCAGACTGACCTTTAAACAATGCCAAGTGGAGAGAATACTGAAACAAAGATGTATGGAGAAAAAAGTACTGGAACTAAGATGTATGGGAAAATATTAAAACAAAGATGTATAACGTATAGCTAACTAAATGCAAAATTCTGCTTCTGTACGATGCTTGCTTGCTACCCCACCCGAAAGCACCTGGACAGCCTGCATGCCAACCAGGATTCAGACCAAGCCTAAAAAACTCAACTCCTTAAGCACTCGGGGCTGCTCTCAAAACAGTCCATGTTGGGACACTGAGGCAGTCGCCGGCAGGCTCTTCAATGAAAGGACTCCGCTGTAAATTTGGCTTGTTTGGCAGTGTGGTCTTTGGGGAACTCCTAGGCTCCATCAGATCTCACTTATGAAGTGAGATTCCTACAGAGAGAAGAGCCTCAAAGTTTAAAACGCTAGAACACTGGGGACAAGTCCCAGCAACTCCATGGTTCTCTGCTTGTTGGCGGTATAAAAGGAAAATAAAGACGCAGAGACAAAGTGTATTTTTAAAGAGTGGGTCCAGGGGGCTGACACTACCCAATGCTAGAAACAACACTGGCCCCAAACTCCCGATACACTCATTTTTTTTTCACTCAGTTTTTTAAAATTTTCATTATCTCTTAATCCGCAAACGGTGTTTGTAACAACACTAGTATACGTCAGTCATGTGGTTTCTCAATCTCTAATTCTCCGTTATTCATCCAACCTCCCATTCGTTAGCCATTTTCATTACTTTTACTTCTTAAAATACTTATCAATCACTAACAGGATTACAGAAACCAAAGAAAAGGGAAAATGGATCTGGAAACTAGATGCAACCCAGTTAATCCTCTGTGTTCCTTTGGGGCAGATTAGTTGATGTCCTGCCCGCATCTGGAGTTGGAGAGAAAGAAGCAGATTCTTCTTATCTCAATCCATAAGAACTAGTTTTTTGGCTAGGTGAGGTGGCTCACACCTGTAATCCTAGCACTCTGGGAGGCCTAGGTGGGTGGATTGCCTGAGTTCACAGGTTCGAGACCAGCCTGAGCCAGTGTGAGACTTCGTCTCTAAAAATAGCTGGGCATTGTGATGGGCTACTTGGGATGCCCATTGTGATGGTAGGCTGATGCAAGAGAATCATTGGAGGCCAAGAGTTTGATGTTGCTGTGAGCTATGATTCTGTCTCAAAAAAAAAAAAAGGAACTAGTTTTTCTTGCTCAATGAGTCAGCTGTATGTGGCATTCTAGTTAATCTCAGAAGGACTCACTGCCTTCAAAGACCTTGGTACAGAGTCTTGATACAGCCAGGACCTAATGGACCTTTTTCCTAGGGTCCTTTCTGGCTTCAGTTAGGCCCTTGCAGGTTTTTTTCCTGAAGCCCTCCCCGACTTTAGACAGGCCCTTTCTTTTTCTTTCTTTCTTTCTTTTTTTTTTTTTTTTTGTAGAGACAGAGTTTTACTTTATCACCTTCGGTAGAGTGCCGTGGCATCACACAGCTCACAGCAACCTCCAACTCCTGGGTTTAGGCGATTCTCTTGCTTCAGCCTCCCAAGTAGCTGGGCCTACAGGGGCCGCCACAATGTTGTGCTATTTTTTTGTTGCAGTTTGGCTGGGGCTGGGTTTGAACCTGCCACCCTTGGTATATGGGGCCAGGGCCCTACCCACTGAGCCACAGGCACTGCCCTAGACAGGCTTTTTCAGGCCTTTTTTCTAAAGTTATTTTTTTTTTTGAGACAGAGCCTCAAGCTATCGCCCTGGGTAGAGTGCGGTGGCATCACAGCTCACAGCAACCTCCAACTCCTGGGCTCAAGCGATTCTCCTGCCTCAGCCTCCCAAGTAGTTGTGACTACAGGCACCTGTCACAACGCCCTCCTATTTTTTGGTTGCAGCCGTCATTGTTGTTTGGCGGGCCGGGGCTGGATTCAAACCCACAGCTCAGGTGTATGTGGCTGGCACCTTAGCAGATTGAGGCACAGGCACCAAACCTTTTCTGAAGTTTTTTAATGTTCATGCCAAGGTGTGTCATGAAGCTCCCAACATGGTATGCTTGTATATCTGTTTTTGTGTTGTTTATTTTATTTTTTTTTTGAGAGAGAGAGAGCCTCAAGCTATTGCCCTGTGTAAAGTGCCATGGCATCACAGTTCACAGCAACGTCCAACTCCTGGGCTTAGGTGATTCTCTTTCCTCAGCCTCCCGATTAGCTGGAACTACAGGCGCCCACCACAATGCCCGGCTATTTTTTGGTTGTAGTTGTCATTGTTTGGCAGGCCCAGGCCGGATTTGAACCCACCAGCTCTGGTGCATGTGGCTGGTGCCTTAGCTGCTTGAGCTATAAGCACCCAGCCTACATATCTATTTTCACCAATCTATTTCTTTTTGGAGGCTCATGTCTTCACGTATTATCTGCATACCTGACCCTGATCACAAAACTTTCATACAATTATTTTATTATTATATTATTCTAACTCTATTCTTATAATCTTGACTCTTTCCTAGTGTTCATTCATATTAGAAAGAAGCAGAGGGTGGTGCCTGTGGCCTGGTGAATAGGGCACCGACCCCATATACCAAGGGTTTCAGGTTCAAACCCGGTCCCTGCCAAACTGCAACAAAAAAATAGCTGGGCATTGTGGCGGGTGCCTGTAGTCACAGCTACTTGGAAGGCTGAGGCAAGAGAATCACCTAAGGCCAGGAGTTTGATGTTGCTATGAGCTGTGACATCACAGCACTCTACTGAGGATGACAAAGTGAAACTCGGTCTCTAAAAAAAAAAAATGTGCAAATAGGGCCTGGTGTGGTGTCTCATGCCTGTAATCCCAGCGCTTGGGAGACTGAGGTGGGTGGATTGACCGAGCTCGGAAGACCAGCCTGAGCCAGAGCAAGACCCCATCTTTAAAAAATAGCTGGGCGTTGTGGCAGGCGTCTGTAGTCCCAGCTACTCAAGAGGCTGAGGCAAGAGAATCACTTGAGCTCAAGAGTTTGAGTTTGCCATGAGCTATACTGCCATGGCACTCTATTGAGGATGACAAAGTGAGACTCTGTCTCAAAAAAAAAAAAAAAAAAATAGAGGTCAGGCAAGGTGGCTCATGCCTGTAATCCTAGCTCTTTGGGAGTCGGAGGCAGGTAGATCGCCTAAGTTCAGGAGTCTGAGACCAGCCTGAGGAAGGGCAAGAGCCTGTCCCTAGAAACAGGTGGATATTGTGCCAGGTGCCTATTGTCTCAGCTACTTGGGAGGCTGAGGCAAAAAGATCACTTGAGCCCAAGAGTTTGAAGTTGCTGTGAGCTAGGATGCCATGACACTCAACTCAGGGTGATAGAGACTCTGTCTCTGAAAATTAATTAAATAAACAAACAAACAAACTACCCAGGTGTGGTGGTTCATGCCTGTAATCCAAGCTACTCGGGAGGCTGTGGCAAGAGGATTGCTTGAGCCCAAGAGTTAGTGTTTTCTCAGAGCACTGAAGCCACAGTATTCTACCCATTCTGACAGAGTGAGATGCTATCTCCAAATAAATAAATAAAATTGCAGTGTAGAATTTTTCTAACTTAAGTGCTTGAAGAAAAAGAAGGTTTCAAAATCTCTTCCCTCTTTTCCAATTTTTAGAATTAATTCTCAGATTCTCAAACCTGCATTTGCACTTACATTAGCCACCTCTTGGGCTAGGGTGTTGAATTTATAGACGTTTGAATTCCAAGAGGTGAATTCAGGCACTAGAGGGGTGGCCTTTGGCACACAAAGTGGACAAAAAGAGGACTCATAGGGAAAATCAGAACAGAGAAGGTGCTATCAAGTACCTATGGGGGCGGCTCGGCGCCTGTGGCTCAATGGGCTAAGGCACCAGCCACGTACACCTGAGCTGGCAGGTTCGAATCCAGCCTGGACCCACCAAATAACAATGACGGCTGCAACCAAAAAATGGCCGGGTGTTGTGGTGGGCGCCTGTAG